>PVKS010012384.1:0-12500 GCA_004027875.1 Aplodontia rufa
ACATTCCCAGCACGTTTTTATATTTTATTTTGAGATAGGGTCTTGGTAAGTTGCATAGGGCCTCGCTAAGCAACTGGCTTTGAATTTGTAATCCTCCTGCCTCAGCCTCCTGAGCTGCTGGGATTACAGGCATGTGCCACTGCTCCTGGCTTAGTTTAGTTACATTTTTAAAAAGTTCTAAGTGACTGTTTCAGAGTTGTGTTGATCTTGGTTTAATTTGATTATGCTCAAGAGTGGAATAGGGTTGAAACTGTTCAATGTTGATTTGAAAATCTCAGATTGGTTTATTGAAAAAGTTTTAAGTACCTAGGAGCCATAGCACAAGACTATAATCCCAGTTACTCACGAGGCTGAGACAGGAGGATCTCAAGTTCAAAGTCATTCTCTGCAATTTAGCAAGACCCTGTCTCAAAACAAAGAGGACAGAGGCTTGTAACTTAGGTGTTGTGTGCTTCTGGGTTCAATTCATGGTATTGAAATAAATCAATAAATAAAGTATCGACAGTTTCTAATATTGGCAAAGTATAAAAGCATAAGACATGTACTTTACCATCTAACTACCGCCTTGATCAATGTTCAGATTACTTGAGAGAATTAAATGTTGGTGGAGAAGCTGCAGAACTAACTTGTCTTGGTTCACAAATGAGTAAGAGCTGAAGATTCTGATTTAATAATATTTTCTTCAGTCATTATTTTATTCATTCATGCAACAAAATTTATTGAGGGTCTGATTTGTTCATTAATGCTTAGTTGAAAAGAGCTTGTTGAATGCAGTTCCTAGCTCTGCTGCTTACAAGCTGTGTGGCCTATGGCTTATCAAAGTATTCTAAGTTTGTCTCCACATTGACAAAATTGATATAATGTAAGAATCTACCTCATAGGCTTGTTATAAGGATTAAATGAGATACATTGGTTTGCACAATAAATGTTAATTTCAAACATCCTTTCTCTTTTTTCTTCATTGTTGTCATCCAGATTCTGTGCTAGGTGTCATTTTAAGGGTTAAGTAATGTGGACTTTGATCTCGAAGAACTAGAATTCTAAAGTCACATAGCATAAGAGCCAGGAGAGATCTTCAGGATTATCTAGTTTTCTCTGGAGACCCTTAGTGAATTGTCCAGTATCACATAGTTTGCTGTTGGTGGCAAAGCCAGGACAAAGCTCAGGTGCCCTGGTTGTGAGTGCTTTTTCATAGAGTGACTTTTCTGTTGCTTTGTCTGACTCAAGCCGCTCTGTAAACCCTAGGCCCTCTTAATTGAGAATCCTGCCTTCCATGTTTTCAGTGTTCTGCCTTTTCAGTGCGCAAGCGTTAAAGTATACGTGAGGCTTGCTGCATATATCAGACCAGAACATGTCCCTGGTTGCCCTCTCTTCCAAGGAAGACTTTGGCAAGATGGACAAGATGTTTCTTTGTGTTTAATCACAAAGATGTTTTTGTCTTTCTTTTGTATTACAGCTCAGGAGTTAAAGTCACTGTTTGAAAAAAAATCCCTCAAAGAGAAGCCTCCAAGTTCTGGAAAGCAGTCCATATTATCTGTACGACTGGAGCAGTGCCCTCTGCAACTGAATAATCCCTTTAATGAGTATTCCAAATTTGATGGCAAGGTAAGCAAAGCAATGAAACTTTGTCCCTTTATTTTTTTTTTAATTAAAAAAAATTTTTTTTGCCCCTTTAAATATAGAACTACAGTTAAATAGAGTTGTCGGTATTGCTGTTATTCTTAGATTTAGGGTTTCAGGAATGCCTCAGTAATTACAGAATGTCACTCAAATTATATATAGATATAAAAAGGAAAGAATTTTGGCTCATGTTGATTCCACAGTAATGTATTTGGGAGAATTAACACATTATGGGGTGGGGGTGGCTGGAGCGGTGGCTCAGTGTTTACGGCTCTTGCCTGTTATCCGAAAGGACCTAAGTTCAGACTCCAGCACCATGTATACAACGAAGCATAGGAGCAACAAAAACCACATGAAAAACTAAGTAAAATTGATTTTCTCTCTCTCTCACTATCCCTCTCTTTAAATAAATAAATAAATAAATAAGTCAGGGCTGGAGCCATGGCTCAGCAATGAAAGCACTTGCCAGGCATGTGCAAGGTTTGAACCCCAGCACCATATACACAACGAAATATCAGAGCAATGAAAGTCAAATGAAAAACTAAATAAAATTGATTCTTTCTGTCTCACTGTCCTTCTCTCTCTTTAAAAACAAAATAAACAAAAAACCCCCATAATAGTCCAGATCCCTCTATGTACATACAGATGTCTCAGGACTGCTTTAATCCTCTTCAGCGTATACCTACACCCACACACATATTTTATCTATTTTATTTTTTTGTGTGTGCCAAGGATTTAACCCTGGGGCAATTTACCACTGAATTATATCCTCTAGCCCTTTTTATTTTCTTTTTCTTTTGAGACAGGGTCCTGTTAAATTTCCTAGGCTGACCTTGAACTTATGATCCTCCTGTCTCAGCTGGAATCCCCAGTTGCTGGAATTATATAGGTGTGTGTCATTGCACCTGGCTTCTGTATTTAATTTTCTTTTCTTTCTTTTTTGCAGTACTAGGGATTGAACCCAGGTGTGCTCTACCATTGAGCATCTCCAGGTTTCTTTTTTGAGACATTGAGACAGGGGCTCACTAAATTTCTGAAACTGGTCTCAAATTTGCAGTCCTCCTGGCTCAGCTTCCCAAAGTGCTGGAATTCAAGATGTGCACTACCATACCTAAAATAAAATATATTTTATTTTATTTATTTTTTTAAAAGAAAAAAATTTTTTTAAGAGAGAGGGACAGTGGGAGGGAGAGAGAAAGAATCAGTTTTATTTAGTTTTTCATGTGGTTTTCATTGCTTGGAGACTTCATTGTATACGTGGTGCTAGGGTTTGAACCTGTGTCCCTGCACACGCGAGGCAAGCACTAAAACCTCTGAGCTCCAGCCCACACACATATATTTTAGAGAAGGAGGAATGTGTGTGTGTGTGTGTGTGTGTGTGTGTGTGTGTGTATAAATTTATCTCTGAAGAATACTTGAGAGTTTGGGCTAGTTGAATTGTAATTAATCAAGGTCTTATTATGTTCGGGAACCTTAAAAGTGGTTCTGGAAGATAATTTGCATTGTCTTGTCTGATTCTTTATTGTAACTGCAGAAATTGTTGAAGTTTGAGTTTCTGATATGGAAGATGACTGTTCTTTCCCTGTTCATTCTAGCAACTTGGTGTTAAAAAATAAAATACGTTTATTTTCCATTTAGAAAAATGGCCATTGTTTCAGGTGGGCCTAGTTCCATGCCCTGCTCCCTCCCTGCATTCCCTACTGTTCTGAGCCCCTGTGCTTTGCTGAGCTGAGTAGCAGGAGACAGTGGTGGTTGATTTTTATATTTATTGCCATTTGTTTGGTGCCTGGCAGTGGTGTAGGGGTGCTTGAATGATAGCTTGTTGCCTGAAGGGGTTATGTACAATTTGTCTTTTTTCCAACACCACTGCAATTAATAAAGTACATTTTTGCTTATGTTTGCATTTTTCTTATTCACACGCTAGTTCTGTCTGTAGGTTTATTTGAGCAAAGAGTTGTTTTCCCTTTGAAACATTTTACCTCGGACAATTCAGCCTCCTTCTATAGGTTGAAGTAAGCATTAGCAGGTCACTAGCAGGTGAAGCTGTAGGGAAGAAGAACTGGAAGCAAAATGCCTAAATACCATGAAGATCTCATGCTCGGAAGTTTTCCTCCTGAAAACATCTGAGAGCACTTCACGTCAGTTGGAGGTGGTGTTGCTGTGAAGCTCCTTTTTTGCCTGCCTGTGCTTCCTTCTCCTGTCCTGTGGCATGTCAGGGACAGGGACTAGGATGTCAGCCTCAGGAAATGGCAAGGTGAACTGCAGAGGATTTTTTTGTTTTCCTTTTTAAAGAGAAGAGGGACAGTGTGTGAGAGAGAGAGAATCAATTTTTATTCAGTTTTTCATGTGGCTTTCGTTGCTTCAACACTTGGTTGTGTACGTGGTGCTGGGGTTTGAACTGCGTCCTCGGGCATGCCAGGCAAGCTTTGTAACTGCCAAGCCACGGCTCCAGCCCCGACTTAAGAGGATTTTAAAGAGTGTATTATAATTGTTTCATTGAGATATGTGAGAAGTCATTCTTTGGGATTAGGCTGCACTACTGGAATTTATTTGCTTCCATTGCCTGATATCATCTCATCTAAGGATGTAATTGCTAGAATAACTAATGTGCAATAATGCTTTCATCCCAAGAAAATAGCACAGACTTTAAAAACATTACATTCTGGAATTTTTTCTTACACCACTAGACTTTATTATTTTGCAGAGGTTTGGATTCATGAGAAGGTTGATAACTTTGTTTGGTATCCTGTGCCTAACTTTTTTTATTTTTTTTTAAAGAGAGAGGGACAGTGAGAGAGAGAGAGAAACTGAGAGAATCAATTTTTTTAATTGAGTTTTTCACATGGCTTTCATTGTTCCGACACTTAGTTGTGTATGTGAGTGCTGAACCCGTGTACTTGCACGTGCCAGGCAAGCTCTGTAACAGCCGAGCCACTGCTCCAGCCCCCTGTGTCTAACTTTTGAAGTGCCAGGTAGAAAAAAAATTTTTAAGTATAAGCCATTTCCTCATTCACAAAGGAATTATTTTTTGTTAGATGTATGTTTGCACTTAATACTCTACTTTTATAATAGTAAGCCTTTTCATAATCTACAAAGGATGTGAGCATGAAGCAGTCGCCAATTACACATTAAGAAAGATTTATATATTGATGAGTCTATCTTATGTTGTGATGCTATTTTATTATTATCCTACATATTACAATTGCTAAAATACAATTAAACCCTTGTTCTCATCTATTATTTAATATTGATGCATTTGGCAGATATGTAATGAAAGTGGCTAATATTTGAAGGATATTATACTGTAATATTAAATTAGTCTTTCTTTATCTTTGTGAAACGCATCAATATGATATTCAATGACATCTCAATGATTAATAGAGAATTATACTTGAGTCAAGCCTTTTTGTAACCTAGAAATTAAGATGACTATTCAAATAACACCTCAAAATGATCAAATTAGCATTTTGTGATTGCATAATAATGGGATTGTAGTAGTTATAACAGCACCATGGCTGCCTCTAGAGTTAAGATCATGTCAACCCCTTGATAATAAGCCTTTTCCGTGTGAGTCGACTTTAATAATTTCCAGATTGATTCTTCCTATAAATCATCTGACGTTTAGCACTAAATTTTTGTTACTGTTGTAATTTAAAATTATTTTATTTTTATTCAGCTCCTATTTAAGAAATGAAATGAATGTCTTGTTTTAATGATTCACCATCTTGTCATTGGAGCTCTATGCTTTTTCCCTCACATGCAAGGATTTTCCATGTATTGTGATGCACATGTGTCATTTTTTTTCCTGCAAAGATTTGCGAAAGCCACTACAATATGTAGAGTTTTTTCCCCTACAAATATTCACAATGCTTTTCTTGGGAATAATGCTGGCCTTATTTACATAATTAACTGAGTTGCTTAGGTCTCTTGGGTAAATAGTACATAATTGGGGAGAGATGGGGACAGGGAAGAGTTTGGGGTCTAATTAAGTATGCTAAAAAACTACTTAATTATGTATTTCCTCAAGAGACTAGTGGCAGTGAAGACCTCCTTAAAACTGTAAAACTAAGCTATTGTTAGATTTGAAAACAGGTTTTTTTTTGGTATGGTTTTGCAGTCATATAGTTAAAGCAGCCAAGCTATGTCCTTAACAGTTTATGCAAACTGGATTTTTGGTTTTAATGAGTCTAAGGGTAAGCATCTCAACTTCTGTGCTAAATTTAAGCAAATATATATATTCAAGTAAATTTTGATTTCTATAGTTGATTAATAATTTATAAATTTTTTTGTGGTTTAACAGTTTTTTAAGACATGAAATTGGGAGGAAAGGCTGTACTTGGCTATGCTTTGTTGTTTTACAGGGCTTTTTAGATCAGGCTATTATGTTTATATTGTTTCTTTGGCAAAATGATGATAATGTCTGTGACTTTTTTTTTTTTTTAAAGAGGGACAGTGAGAGTGGTGAGAGAGAAAGAGAAAGTCAGCTTTATTTAGTTTTTCATGTGACTTTCATTGCTCCAAAACTTTGTTGTATCCAACACTTCATTGTATACGTGGTGCTAGAGTTTGAACCCGCATGCCAGGCAAGCGCTGTAACCCGCTATAACCCGCTGAGCCACCGCTCCAGTCCCTGTGACTTGTTTTTGATCCTTAGATTAAGTCTGTTTACTGAACATTTAAAAGAAGTCCCAGGCTACTTGGGTCAGATGAGGCCTTCAGCCAGTTGCCTGAATTCTTAGGCACAGTTGAGAACTGGATCTCAAAATAGATTCATTAACAAAACAAAACCTCTTCTGGAGGTTGAGGCAGTCGGAAAGCTTCTGCACCAGTGTTTCTGATTTCACTGTTTGTGGGGATTGCCCAGAGGAAATGAGATTACTGACCCACAGTATGTGGAGCACTGGGGCACCTATTTCAAATGGTCCCCTTTGAAGAAGGGCCTCTAACTCAACTTCAGTGCCTTATTAGCTCCTGCTTGAGAAGCTTTTGCTGGTATAGCATCACTCTTCTGGTCAAACTGAATTTGCAGATACTCTCATCAGCATTAGATCAACAGAAGTTCAAGTACCTGTTTCCTGTCAGAATACTTACTAAGAGATGGTACTGATTATTGGTCTATCATCCCAGTCAGTTTTGTTCCTCCCCTTGACCCATTTCTTTACCACTAGGCTGATGAGACTGTCAAATAGAATAATGCTAGGATAAAGTGACTCAGCAGAGGAAGCAGTGTAATTTAGTAATGTAGTTAGTAAGCTGACCTGTTCTGTACCAAGACCTGGATTTGCATCCTGAAGACACCACTTACAGTGAGCCCTCAGGCTAATTACTTAATCTTGGGAAGCTTAATGGGGGTTTAGGACATATTACCCCCAAATATGACATGGTATATTGACTATTATGAGCTGAAGGAATTTGAGAAATGGCAGGAAGGACTCTTTGACCTTCCCCTGCCCTTCCTTCTCTGAAGCAGGTCATGAGACCTTCATGTGATGGGTGTTTGCCTGTACCTGGAGGAAAGAAGCCTCCTTATCTCTGAACATGGACGATACTGGAGGAATCTCAAAGAGCAGGCCTTGCTGAATTTCCCCTGTTGATTGCTTGTGTCTCATACCGTCTGTAGTAGTTTTCCAGCGACTTTCCATTGTCCATCATACCTAGAATAAAATTGCTCAGGATAAACTATTTCTTGGGATTTTCATTTCCTTATGAAGGGTCATATCATGTACAATTTTTGTTGAATAAATTTGGATGCTTTTCTCTTGTTAATCTGTTTCCTCTTATAAAGGACCTAGCTAAGAGCTTAGTCCTCCAAGCAGAATGAAACAATGATGGTGTGTCTTCCTCCTGAGGATCAAGTGCGGGAGGCTCTGTAAGCAGGGCACACAGCACACTGGAAGCACTCAGCAAATACCCTCTGAAGCTTCTGTCCCCTCTGCATAGGAGGCAGCTGTACGTTGACAGGAGCTGGTGAGTGGAACCTGCTCTTAAAGCAAGGTGGTTAGAATAGCATCCTGTAGTATAGAGGAACAGCACAAGACGTGGAAGTTTTCATACCTCCCTTCAAATGGGACCATTAAAACAAGTAATTACTTTTATTTATTTATTTGGCAGTGACTATTTTTTACACATCAGCTGAGAAGATAGTTGGATATTAGCTTAGCATTTACTAATAAAATTTAAATATCTTACCCACTTGATTAAGCTCAATACAAAGGGACCTACTCTCTCAATATAAGGGAAATGTTTGCCTTGACAAGTGCTTGAAAAAGCAGAACCAGTTCTGGTTCATATAGACAACTGTGACTTTGATCGTGTTAACTTGTTAGAAAGTAACCACTTCTCTGTTAGAAACTGTTTTAACAGGGAAACTGCAGAGAGCATGGGGGAAGGGATAATTCATGAGTGCTAATTGCTTGGCTGTTAATTTTCATAAGTGTTGATAGAAGCAGTTCCTTAAATTAAACTTTGTTTAAAATGTATCAGGGGAAATATTCCACAATGTCGAGCCTGAAGTGAAAATTAATATGAATGCTGTGGCAATTAACACATACTGGTTAATAGCTTTTAGCAGCATTTTGGGATGATAGTCCTTAAATACATTTTTGCATGCTGCTCTTGTTTCAGCATTGTTCCAGTCTATGTCTGGATAATTATGAACAAATGTTTTCTACAATCATTGGCATTAAATAGCTCTCAAAGAAGTCACTTAAAACTTTACAGAAAAGCACGAAACCACTAAGAAATGTTAGAAACTTAGAAAAGGTCAGCATACTGAAATTGTGTTTTAAAAAAATTGCCTTTAGAGAAGAATGCTCCTCATCTGAACTTGGAAAATTTGCTGTTATTGTGGGAATGGACCCACAATAATAATATGTTAAGCTACTTTCACTTCGGAATCTCTTTCCAAAAAATCCTAGCCTGGGCTTTTCAGTGTTGGCTGTGCTTCTCTCCAGCAGCTTTTGCTTATTGCTGCCCCAGCTGGAGCAGTGGTCTTGAGCCTAAGGGCCTTCTGGCCTTCCTTCTCCCCCTATGCTGGCTGCCCTCCTCTCCCATCTGCAGAGAAGGTGGCTGAGAATAAGACTCAGTTTCACCATCTGCCATAAGGAGTTCGTAAGTAGTTTCTTATGAGAGACACATCCAGATCCAGGGTGACTGTGTGTTTTAAATTATGTGCTATCTCCCTCTTTTGTTGACTGCATTTTACATACTTTTTAAAATAAAGAACAGTGAGGTATCACTATGATTTTCAGTTATTATCTTGGCTACTTATCCATGACTGTGATTTGCTAGTCTTCTTTTCATAAGCCAGTTTTTGTTAGTTTATTCTATTCCTGTGTTTTGTTTTGTTGTTCTGGGCTTAACTGAAGGCGCTTAACCCACTGAGCCGCATCCCCAGCCCTTTTTATTTTTTAATTTTGAGACAGGGTCTCACTAAGTTGCTTAGGACCTCAGTAAATTGCTGGGGCTAGCTAGCCTCAAACTTGTGATGCCCCTGCCTCAGCCTCCTGAGCTGCTGAGATTACAGTTATTTGCTATTGCACCCAGCTTTAGTCTGTTCTATTCCTAAAAGAAGGCATTAGCTACTTGCTACCCTTTTACACACCGTATAAAGAGGGGAATTGTATACCAATGGATTGAATTTCTCAAAGATATCTTTTAATGAAATTATTTTCCATTCATACTCTGCTCTTCTTCTTGCTTGAGATTGTACTGAAAACTCCAAGGAGAGACCTTGAGATTTCGGTCAGAGTAGTATTCAAAATGAGTTAAACAGGAGTCTTACAACAAAAGAAGATGCTTCCTCATCCTTCTGTGATGCTCACTACACTGTGCTGGAATCTTGTTTGTTTGTTGGGTCCCTTTTCCTTTTGGTGGTGCTGGGGGTGGATGGGAAGGCAGCCTCACGCATTCTCAGCAGTCTAGGCTGAGCTTGCCCCAGTCCGGTGCTGACTTGTTAAAGCTAGCTCATTTCATTTTGAGATTTCTGTCTCCATGTGCCATTACTGCAGTTTTGCTTTGGGGCCTTGTCAGTCTGTGGCTGCTTCCTTTGGCTGTGAGTCATCTTCCAGAAATTTCCAACAGAGGTAGAATTCACCATTGGTTTAAAGGTTTTTCAAAGATGGCAGAATTTTTCAGTAGAAAGAAAATGCTTGTCAGGCTGAATTAAAATTCAAAGTTTGCCATTTACTTATTCTGTGATATTAGGCGTATCACTTTGCCTCTTTGAGCCCGTTTTTGTGTGTATAAGGTAAGATGAGGTTGATGATACCTTAAACTGTGAGGAACTAGGACAATGGCATGTGCACATAATCCCAGCTATTCTGGAGGCCATAGAGGAGAATCTTGAATTCAAGGTTAGCCTGGGATCCTGTCTCAAAAAAAAAGTGAGGATTTCATGAAGACAGGAAAGGCATGCGTTGCACATGCTGAGTGCATGGCCAGTGCAGAGAGACTCCATTTCCCTTGATGGTTGCCAGCCATTGCATCTATATCTGGCAGGAACTTCCTGTTAAGTAAGTGCTGGATGCAGTGATGAACAAATGTAGACATGATTTCTGACCTCATGGAACTTCTTCCCTTCGTGGGAAATAGATGCAAAATGAATAGTCACCAAACAAAAGTGAAATTCGAATCATAACACAGCCACAGCTAAGTACTGGGCAGATACTTGGTACCTTGAGAGCATTTTTGTAGGGGCTTCTGAGTCAGTCTCAGGGACCTGTGAAGGTGACTCTTGACCTAAGAATTCAAGGATGAGTAAGAGCTGGCTAAGTGAAGGGTAAAGGGTAATGTAGAGGGGGCCTGAGGCAAGGGGGAGCTTGGCAGTTTTGAGGAACCGAAAGAAGGCTGTGCGACTGGAGCCCCAAAGGTAGGGTCAATCATGGTGAACTTCCAGGGACAGACCAGCTATGGCTGGGAGAAGTATTCTCCTTAACCCTAGAACATTGAAAAATCCTGAACAAATTCAGCTAGAGAGGTTACCAGGTGTGTATGTGTGTGTGTGTGTGTGTGTGCGCGTGTGTGTGCGTGTGTGTGCGTGTGCGTGCGCGCGAACATCCGTGCACATTTTATAGCACTGGGGATGGAATCCAGGGCTTCACGCATGCTAGGCAAATGCTCTGCCACTGAGCTATACCCCCAGCTTCTCATTTGTGCTTTGTAAAGCGCCCTGGGGCTTTGCTGAACAGAATATACATGAGAAGGGTTTATGAGGAGAGAGTGGCCAAAAAGCCATTCACAGAGGTCTGGGCTCACTTGTTGGTGATGGAAATGGAGTGGATAAATAGAGATGTTTGGTAGGCAAAGTGGTAGGACTTGATGTTTGTATGTTGGAGGATGGGGTGGGTAGTGGTTTCTAGGATGATTTCCTGGTCTGTTTCTAGCTTATAGAGCTGGGTGGATAATGATACCCACCATTCCTGTGTTAGGAAGCATTGAAAGAGGGCCAACAGTGAGTAGACATTGTGGGCTGCTTTGGGCCTATTGACTGCAGATCACAGGCTGTTACCATGTCCTTGACGATACTGTACATAATCTTTTTTGGATGGGTGGGGTGCACTGTGCTGATTTGGTTTTTATTTGGAGAATGTAAGGCAGTGTTCTCTGGGATGAGAGTGGGGTGGGAGCCCAGAGCTTCAGTTACCTCTTCTCTGATAATGGGGCTGTGCGCTCAATGCCCAGTGCAACTCATCAGGCCATTAAGGGGAAAAAATCAGAGTAATTTTCATCACTTTTTTTTAATTTTTGGTCTTTTCTTGAGAGGGTAATTTTAAATGAGGCAGAAGTCACATATCATTTAAGAAAATATATGTGTTGTAATTATTGTTACTACATTTTGTATTGGGGATTGAATCACTTTGGGGCACTCTTCCACTGAGCTGTGTTGCTTGCCCTTTCTTTCTTTCTTTCTTTCTTTTTTTTTTTTTTTTTTTTTTTTTTTTTTTTTTTTTTTGTGCCAAGGATTGAACTCAGGAGTGCTTAACCACAGAGCCACATCCCCAGCCCTTTTTATTTTTTTTATTTTGAGACAGGGTCTTACTAAGTTTAAAGTTTAGGGCCTCACTAAGTCCCTGAGGCTTGCTTTAAACTTGTGATTCTCCTGCTCCAACCTCTGAGCTGCTGGGATTACAGGCTTGCACCACCATTCCTGGCCCCAGCCCTTTTAAACTTTTTTATTTTGCGAAAACTTGAACTCTTGTAGAGTTAAACTTTGAAGTATATATTGCCATTTTCTTTTAATTCTCATAACGAAACTGTGATATTGGTTGTATATCTCCATTTTACAAATGAGGAAGCAGGCTGAGAAAAGGTAAGTTATTTGCATAAGGATGCCCACTGTCCTGTAGCAAGCTGGTATTCAGTGCGTTTTTCCTTATTTCAGCACCATAGCTGTCTTTCCTGTACTCTCCTATTGTAATTGTTATAAAGAAAACAAAAACACTGTTAATATTTTAAAGTTTTCGAAATTTACAAGCACATGTTTTCCTTTACCTAAAAGACTGGTATAGAGTTTATTTTCAGTTGTGTGGGTTGGTGAAGTTGTTGCATCTTGTAGTCTCTATTTCCCTACATATGAAAAAGAGCAGGAATGGGACTGAGAAGAGGAATGCTTTAACAGAGAACCTGGCCCATCTCCCACAGGTGTTTGTTTATTTCCATTGATCTTTCCAGTATGTGGTGTCGATTAATTCTTACACATTCATCCATCCATCCATCCATCCAGTCATTTCCTGAACACCCACACTATACTGGCTCATTCTAAACATTTTCTGCATAGCAGATTCAATCAATTAGATGTGATTAACTGCCTGGAGAAACTCAAAGACAAAGGGTAGCCATGTAGCCAACAAGTAGAGGAGCACAAGTCACATGCAGGATTG
>PVKS010012384.1:17500-44887 GCA_004027875.1 Aplodontia rufa
GACTTTGAAGGCATTGTCTCATTCAGTAAAATGAGGTCTGATCCGTCATTAGAATTATGTAATTTTATGATCAATATGAGACATTTAGGAATATTTGGAGACCCTTAAGTATTTAGGTCCTTTTCTGAGTATACTGTAGGCAGGGCACATTATTTATTTATCAAGCTTTTGCTGAGGGTCTAGAGCAATGGCTCAGTGGTTGCAGCACTTGCCTGGCATGCATGAGGATGCGGGTTTGAACCCCAGCGCCATGTAGACAACAAAGCATCAGAGCAACAAAAGCTGCATGAAAAACTAAATGGAATTGATTCTTTCTTTCTCTCTCTCTCTCTCTCACTGTCCCTCTCTCTTAAAAAAATAATTAAACATTTATTGAATGTTGACTTTGTTCCTGGCAGAGTGAGAGATCCCAGGGGTGTTCCTTCAAGGTGCCAGCTTGGAGTCTGGAGAAGTAAATGAGGACAACAGGATGATTTGGAAGCACAGAGAAAGGAATCAAGCTGAGTACTTAATAGGAGATATTAGTAGAGTCTTGAGACCAGCCTTGAAGGGTGTGGGATTTCTTGATGGAATCTTCCTGATGTAATTTTTCCTCCAGGAACCTGATTATGTACAAGTATATATTAAATAATAAACCTTTCACTACCCTCTCATCACAGCCACCTAGAAACCTAGAAGTTCTGATTCAGGTCAGGTCTTATATATTTGTATTAGAAACCAGGTGTCATATTTGCTGCCATGTAAACTTCTTTGTCTTGGAAAATTCATACTTGGCCCTTTTATTTTTATTTTTTTTAATAAAGAAAAAGAGAGGGACATTGAGTAGGGGGAGAGAAAGAAGCAATTTTTATTTAGCTCTTCATCTGGTTTCCATTGCTTCAACACTGTGTACGTGGTGCTGGGGTTTGAACCCAGGTCCTTGTGCATGCCAGGAAGCACCATAACCACTGAGCCACTGCTCCAGTCCCCTACTTGGCCTTTTTAAGCACCAACCCAGATGTCACCTCTCTCTTCCATAACATTTCCTTGGGTCACCTGCCAGTGGTTTCTTCCTCTGTGCTTCCACAGCACCTGTGTATGCCTCTGTAGAATACAGATTTGTCTCTTTCTGTGCCTCTCTCCCATTTTCTTAGTACCCAACATAGTGTTTAGTAGGTATTGGGAGGGAGGGGAATTTTAATGATTAAAATGATAAAAACAAGAATAATAGCGGTTAGCACATATTTAGAATTTCCCATGTGCCAGGCCCAACTCTGAATGCTTTGCAGGTATTGATTAATTTTCATAACAGCACTGTGAGGACAAGCTATGATAATCTCCTGTGAGAGGTGAGGAAACTGAGCTTAAATGACTTGCCTTATGTCATGGCCAGGAAGGAGGCAGCATTTGAACTCAAGCACTCCAGTGCCAGATAGTGTGGACAGCTCCCAGAGGTCTTCCACTTATTATTGTGAGGTTAATTCTCAGCCAGTTTTTAAGTGGCTGCAAGTTTTCCCGAAGGGATTGGCCACAAAGGTGGTGATCATTTCTTTTGCCCTGAGGTTTTCATAAAGTCTCTTTGCTAGTGGAATATTTGTAACTAAGGCCATTTAGGAGACAATGAGGTGCTTAGGGACAGAGTGCTGCTGTTCTACTGATGACACAATGTTTTATGTCCTGTGGCCTTAAAGGGTGCAGGCTATGTTTCCTCAGGCCTGAATGATTGAGGGACACGAGTGAGAGTAAGCAGATTGCAGTTTAATCTCGGAAAGATCGAAGTAATTTGTACAGACTGGTATTTAGACTTGACTAAGAGAAAGGATGTAACTTGTAGAAAAAGCAGAGAAATATTAAAGTGTATTTTGTGTGTAAAACCAAGTGTCTTTCTGTAAAATCAGTTATGTCTCAGTGATTATTTTCAAAGAAAGATTGTTTCCAAAGTGAGATCTAAGCTATTTAAAGATCTGAATTAATTACTTCCTTTTTTTTTTTTTTCACCACATTCCTGGCACGCTGTATCCCTACGGTCAGCCAGTGATTTCTTTCTCAAATTCTCCAGTCATTCCTTGTTCCAGGACCTTATCATATCCTATTTATGTTAAAGTGGCAGCTTCCAGTTTGGTCTTCCTGCCACGTGTCCCCTCTAATTGTGTCCTATGCAGTGTCCAGATTAGATACCCCCATTGTCCTCCAGAGAGTGTAAAACTATACTGCTCCATCTGACATCAGTGCCCTTCAGCAACAGTACCCTTTGCCCCATGTACTTTCCAACTTTAGTTTTACTGTTAAATTTAGCTCATTATTCACTGGTCCCCAACCTTCTTGTTGTGGGTAACTTTTATTTTTCATTTTTTTTTTACTGGGGATAGAACTCAGGGGTGCTCTACCACTGAGCTAGTTTCCCAGCCTTTTTATTTTTTAATTTTGAGACAGAGTCTCACTAAGTTACCGAGGTTGGCCAGAACTTGCAGTCTTCCTGCCTCAGCCTCCTGAGACTGCAGGTATGACCACTGCACCTGGCATGGGTATGATATTTTAATAATGCATCAGTTCTTGTGTAAGCTTCATGATGGCCCAGAGAGATTTTTATTCTTGTTTTCTATGAGGAAACCAAGAGAGAGAAGAGAAAATCCCACAAAGGAATTGGCCTGTAGGTGCACAACAATTATTTGTTGAACAAATGATTAAAAGCAAGCAATTAAGAAAGCTTGCACAGGGCTGGAGCGGTGGTTCAGCAGTTGTAGCATTTGCCTGGCAGGAGTGAGAACCTGGGTTCAAACCCCAGCACCTCAAATACAACTAAGTGTTGGAGAAACAAAGGCCAGATGGAAAAAGAAAATTGATTCTCTCTTTCTTTCTCTCTCTTGCTCTCTCCCTCTCTCTCTCTCTTAAAAAAAAAGAAAAGAAAAAAAAAAAAAAGAAAGCTTGCACAGTATTTGTTCCTGGGTCAGCCTGATCCCAGATCTTCTGTCATCCTGCCTCCCATTGTGGTCCCATTTTCTTATTACTTGATAGTTAGATATTCTGACCACAAATGATTTCTAGTGTTGTTTTGTTTTGCACCACTGGGCTAGCCATTTCTTCAGCCTTTGCTTCTAGCTCATCTCCTTTTCTTCAGAACTCTGGGAAAAATTTATCTTTGTTAGCACTTTGGTACCTGAACCATTTTTTATCTTCCCATTCCCTTTGCCCTTTTGTATCATTTACTTTATGCTGGATAATGATTTGTGAAATTCCTATCAGACCTCATGTATGTGCACCTTTGGGCAAGGGGCTGTGTGTGGTAGGTTCAGGCTCAGACAGACTTGGGTCCTCTTTATTCCTTATTATTGTGTGCTTACGGGTAAATAGGAACTTCACTTTCCCTGGACCCAGTGTCCTTTCTTTCCAGCCTTGCTGGTAGAAGCTGTACAAATTATCTGAAGGGTGACAGGTGGGAAAATGCAGCTAGAGCCGTTGGCACATAGCAGGTGACCAAAACAGGTTGATTCACTTCCTTGGTCCATTAGTGCTGTTTGAGTTGTGGGTGGCCTGGTGGTAGTGAATGGTATATCTGCCCTGATTCAGGTTCTGTGGTTTAGAGTTTTTTCCTCAGGGATGAAGCTCATCCTGGCAGCATTACATTGACTTTACCAACCCACATGTTAAAGAATATGCTGCTATTTGGCAGGCATTACAGTTATAGAATTGTTAGGTGTTGGGGAATTTAGAATTACCTATTTTATTTAACTTATTGAAATCTGTATAATTTTTATATCTTTGATATATATATATATACATTAACCTTTTTTCCAGTGTACTTTCTCAAACTAATACTTCCCAATGTTTTTAAAGTGTTTTGTTTTTTTTTACTTGTTTTTATCTTTGTTTTCATTTTTCTTTTTTCTTTTTCTTTTCTTTTTTTTTTAAAGGAAGAAGGACAGTGAGAGAGAGACAATCAATTTTTATTGAGTTTTTCACATGGCTTTCGTTGCTTTGACACTTAGTTGTGTGTACGTGGGTGCTGAGGTTTGAACCCATGTATTTGCACATGCTGGGCAAGTGCTGTAACTGCGGAGCCATGGCTCCAGCCTGGTTTTTTGTTTTTTAAAGAGAAACAGAGAGAGAGAGAGAAAGAGAGAGAGAGAGAGAGAAAGAATCATTATTTATTAATTTATTTATTTATTTTTTCATGTGGCTTTTGGTCTTCCGAGACTTCATTGTGTATGTGGTGCTGGGGTTTGAACTTGTGCACTTGGACATGCCAGGCAAGTGCTGTAACCTCTGAGCCACTGCTCCAGCCCCTTGTTTTTATCTTTTTCTTGGTATAACACTCTGTGGATAACTTCTGCCTGTTTTAGGCATGGCACCTGTTACTGGAGAGGTGTTTTCTGCCTTTATTTGACACAGAGCTGTTCTCTTTTTTCCTGTTGTTCAATAGCAATTCCCAAGGGTCCCTTATGACCCAAATTGGTGGAAGGGGAAGACTTGGGAATAGAGAATGTAGTCTTTGTGCTGGAGCTGTGTATCCTGCAGGGGAAGGATACACACACCTGCCACAGCTGATGCAGAGGATCAGATGTGCCCAGCTGAGCCGAAATGCTGGACAGTAGTCAGCATGTTTATGTGGATACAGATAGGCCATCTCACAATTGTGTTTAATTTAGTGAAAAACTTGTCAGGCCTATACATGCTAGGGCCTGTGGATACAGATGTGACTAAACTACTTTTCTGCTCTGTAAATTAGTAGGTACACAAATCATAATAAAGAAACATTGGGAACATTTCACATTGAAAACTCAACTTAAAATAAAAATTTGATGTATCTCTTTTTGAATGATAGAGCTAAATTATCTTTGCATCATTTAGCATAAGTCAGTTATAGTGTAGGTGTAATTTTGCATTCTTCTTTTACACCTTTGAATTTCTCCTTCGTTATTATCTATGTGAATAGTGATTAGATTATATTCCTTAGAGCAAGTATTCATGGTTTACATGACTGTCTTGTAAACAGGGGCTGCTTCGTGACGAGTCTGTGGGGACAGCAAAGGTAGCAATGTCTCATCCAATGGCAGAGTGGTGGTCTCGGTGCAGATGTGTGTCAGAGCCATTCAGCCTGGCATGCTGTGGAGGGCATTCTTCTTGACTTTTTCGTTGGGTAGCCACTGGGAAACATGCATGCAAAAGTGGTGTAGACAATAGGGAAACTCAGTGGTGTATCTAGGAGCTTTTGTTTAGTTTGAAAAATATTCTCTAATCTGAGAAGGGGCTCATGCCCTTAATGATGTTCAAGGTGAGTGGGGCCATTCCAAGCTTCTGGGTGCTGGTGTAAATAAATAGACATTTAGGAACATCTGGTAAACCTAAACTTGATGACTCCCTAGCTTCGTAGCAACAGTAGGCTTTGTAGTGGAGAGGATAGCATTGCCAGAGAGCAGTGTGCCACTGATTAAATGAAAACCAAGTAAGAATTCAGGGGAATAGGGTGAAGAAAACGAATCCAACATTTGACTGCATAGCTCTATTTGTGCACCAAATTAGAGGGAGAAAGTCTAGTGGATAGTGATAGAGAAAAGCAGAGGGTCAGCAGTCCAGGCTCTGGCCTTTCCTTGCTGGTTAATACTTCCAGTGAGCTCATTGAGAGTCTCAGTTTTCTCACCTGCAAATAATGGAGATAATAACCTTACTTGCTGTGGTCACTTTGAAGGTGAAGTGAACAGTGCCTGTGAGAGCACTTTACAGGGTATTGACGTTATTGCATTAATATATATTGTGTTATCTTTTAAGACTTTGACTTTCTATCTCCCTTTATCAGGATCATATTCCAAGAAGTTTAGATCATTCCTAACTTCTTCACCTGTGCTCGTTTGCCCGAAGGAAACAGGCGGGGAGTCGTGTGATATTCTTTTGCTGGTTAGAAAGAAGGTGCAGCCATAATTGTTACAGTGGATTTTTCCCCTTTTTCCCACCCCATGGAAAGTGCATTCATATGTTTTCTAAGGCTCCCCTACAAGTCTAATTTGATGACAAGAATTGCCATTATTGCTAAATTTATTACACACTCACCTCTTTTCCCTGAGTGACTCATTACTGAGTCCTGGAAATGCAACTGTGTTTTTGTTTAGGAGGAGGTGGTGGTAAGGGAGAACTTGGGGATGACTTTTAAATAAGAGAACTTTGTATTATATTTATCTGTCTGGAGGCAATAAATCTGTTTCAGCAGATTAAATACAGACTTCTTTATAAAGCCCTGTTTTCTCAAACCTCTTATCAGCAGCACTTGGCAGTAATCACACCTACAGAAACTTGTAATTTTCCTCAAGGAGGTGACACTGACAGAATTAAAAATGAAGGAGCCCCCCTGAAAAGCAAGTTCATTACAAATTAACAGTGGTCTTAGCAAAGCAGTGGGCTAAGGCGTGTCAAATAGCGATATGGATAAAGAAACCCAGCATTTTAAACTGTCAGAGCTGGGAGCAGGGCTAGCCTGAGAACAAATTAATCACATATTGTCAAGGCAAAGTTGCATCAAATTAACACATCGGATTCCAGCATATTAATGTTAGAATGCTTTCACCTGATTATTACTGCAAACCATTGCCACTCTTTGAATGCAAAGATATAATTAAATTGCTAAATAGAAAGTGCATATAATATCTCCACATGCATTTAGGATGCATGAGCTGAAAAGTGCACATCCTAGGAACTGACAGATTCTATTTGTAGAGGGGAAACTTTACTTTTTTTCCTCTTTTATTTACTTGGGAGTACTAGAGTATGAAATTAGAAAAGTTAGTTATGTTATTCATATCCTATATGAGTTAGATGAAATACAGGTTTAATTTAACTGATTTGCTACACTGGCTATGAGTACATAATTACCTCTGCATTTTTCTGGAAGAGAAATGGGAAAATGTTGCACAATAGTCCTTTGCAACAAAATTGCCCATTACATATAATACTAGTGTGGATTTGTCATCAGAAGTTGCTTTGGAGAAACTAGATTGGCCATTCTGACATCTGTCTTTTACATAAGGATTACTTTCTGGCTCTGCTTAATCTAGTGTGTGTGTTTTATTTTATTTAAAATGAGAATTCAGGCAGAAGGCCCGTTGTAGTTGACCTTTCTTATCAAGAAGGCAGCCCAGCACAAAGAACTTGCTTTTATTAATCCCTGCTTGTCCTGGATGATACTGGGGCCCGGCCCTCTGGCTTGCTGTCTCTATTACTCATGTTCAGCCTTGCTGTCTTTCTTATTCACATTTAGGTCTGATTATTCTCCCTCCTCCTCTTACCAAACTCAGTTGGTCCCACAGACTCTCCTTCTATCATGAAATCTTCTTTAGCAACTCACACATTCATAGACTTCTTTTTTCAGTCTTGGGAAAAAGCAGTTTTGTATTTATAAATGCTCACTTAAGCAGTTCAGTGACTTGTACGGAAGTAATGATCACTAGGATCCACCATCAGTTGACTCAGAAGTATAGAATAACCTAATTTCTTTTCTTGGATAGGGTGATCAGCTATAGTACTTTAGTCTTGGTGTTCTGAATATTGGCAAAGCATCTATTTTAGTAGAACCTTGCACAGTACTCTTACAGACAAGCTTGAGAAATGTTAGCCAGTGATACTGTGGTCAGGTGGACCTCACCTGGCTCAATGCGTAGACACAGAGCTATGATTAATGGATTCATGTCAAACTGGAGAGCTATCTTTTGTGGTAAACTGTAGGGCTTTATGTGTTCTTTGCTGTCCCGGACCGAATGAGAACATTGATGTCAGGCTGATCACATTTATGGAAGGCAGATATGTGGAAAGAACAGCAGGCATGTTCGGTGACAAAGTCAGGGCCAAAGTGGTACTTGCAGTTACATCATTAAAAAAAAAAAATGCAATCATTTGTACATGGAGCAGTGGTGGAGAAAGGGAAGGGGAAGATGAGGTTGAAGTAGTACATAAAAGAAAATGTTTTGGGGCTGGAGCAGTGGCTTAGCGATTACAGCGCTTGCCTGGCATGCACAAGTACGCTAGCTCAAACCCCAGCACCATGTACACAACAAGCAACAAAAGCCACATGAAAAACTAAATAAAATTGGTTCTTTCCTCTCTCTCTCTGTCCTCTGTCACTATCCCTCTCTCTTAAAAAAAAAAGAAAAGAAAAAAGGTTTCAGATCATGATTGATGCATGCTCAGCACAATTCAGCAGGGTCAGATGGTTCAGAGAAATTCATCCATTCATTCATTTCTCAGATACCTTTTTTTTTTTTTTTTAAGAGAGAAGGACAGTGAGAGAGAGAGAGAGAGAATCAATTTTTATTGAGTTTTTCACATGGCTTTGGTTGCTCCAACGCTAAGTTGTGTACATGGGTGCTGGGGTTTGAACCTGTGCACTTGCATAAGCCTGGTAAGCGCCATAACCTCCTAGCCACTGCTCCAACCCATCTCTCAGATACTTCTTGAGTGCCTGTATGTGCCTCAGACTTGACTAAATGCTGAGAATACAATGATGAATGAGCTATACGTGGTCCCTAGTCTAGTGATACTTGTAATTCTGGAGGAGATCAGGATAGTTATAGCACAGTATAGTAAATGCTATGAGAGGGAAAGTCAGTAGGCTGAGTTGCTCAGAGGAGCACTGGCCTGGCCTGGGGATGGGAGAGCTATCAGGGAGACACCTCAGATGAATCCTAAAGCAAGTCTTGAAGGATGGGAGGGGTTAGTCAGGCAAGGGCCTTCTAGGCAAAGGAAATACTAATGAAAACATGTGAAGCAAGAGAGCGGTTCTGATGCACTGTGGGTGAGGAAAGTGGTTGAGTGTACCTGGAGCACAGGGTGAGAGTAGAGAAGACAAGTGATGAGGCTTAACAAGAAGGGCTTTGACTTGCTCCTGAGAGTCATGTTTGAAACAAGGAATTGATAGCCCTAGGTCTTCAGAAAATCACTATGGTTAGCAGAAGTAGAGAATACAGGGTAAGGGGGTAGAGAGTTCTTGTAAGATAGATGTTTATAACTGTAAATTGCTTCTATCCAGACAAGAACCACCGGGAGGTGGTGGGAACTGGGAACCAGGCAAGGCATATGAATTGGGGTTTGTAGAAGTCATTCAGAGAAGAGAATACCTAGGAATACAACGAAATTTCATTTTAAAGATTGATAATGCTCCATTGTGTGTGTATACGTATTTATATGTGTATAAATATAGACATGTTATAATTGTGTGTATATGTATATATACTTATACAGATATGCATGTACACATATACTCACATATACCACCCCCCCCCCACACACACATTGTCTTTATCCATTTATCTGTTAATGGATTCAGAAACAACATTTTAGGTAGTTTCTGTCTCTTAGCTGTTGTGAATAGTGCTGCAGTGTACATGGATATGCAAATCTCTCTCTCTCTCTTTTTTTTTTAAAGAGAGAAGGAGAGAGAGACAGAGAGATTATCAATTTTTATTGAGTTTTTCACATGGCTTTTGTTGCTCTGACATTTAGTTATGAACATGGGTGCTGGGGTTTGAACCCATGTACTTGCACATGCCAGGTAAGTGCTGTAACCGCCGAGCCACCTCTCCAGCCCGCAAATCTCTTTTTGAGATTAAAAAACATCTAGGTGGCTTGGTGGTTACGGCGCTTGCCTGGCATGTGTGAGGACACAGGTTCAAATCCCAGCATCACATACCAACATACACAACAAATTGTAGGAGTAACAAAAACCAGATAAAAAACTAAATAAAATTTATTCTCTCTTTCTCTCTCTCACTGTCCCTCTCTCTCTAAAAGACCAACAAAACAAAACAAAACAAATCTAGGACTGAGCATGTGACTCAGTGGTAGAGTGGTTACCTAATGAGCTTAAGGCCCTGAGTTCAGTCCCCAGTACTACCAAATAAATGTACAGTGGGATTGCTGGATCATATTGTAATTCAATTCTTCATTTTTGGAGGAATCTCTACATTGTTTTCCAAGGCAGCTGCACCATTTGACATTCATACCAGACGGTGTAGAAGGGTTCCACTTCTCCATACCCTTGTTAACCCTTCCTGTTTTCTTTTTGCCGAGGAACCTTATTGTGGTGTTAATTTGCGTTTCCCTAATATCAGTGATGCTGAATAACTTTTTATATACTTCTTGTCTTTTGTTCTCCTTGTTCAGAGAAAAGTCTGTTAATTCCTTTGCCTTTTTTAAAATTGGATTGCTTGGAGTTTTTTGTTGTTGAGTTGTAAGAGTGTACATATGTTGTAGGTATTAATCCCTAATTTGATATGTGGTTTGCAAAAGTTTCTTCCATCACACACGTTTTCTTCTTACTCCGTTAATTGTTTCCTTTGCTGCAAATAAGTTTTAAAGTTTGATACAGTTCTATTTTTCTACTTTTGCTTTTACTGTCCATGCTTTTGGTAGCATATCCAAAGAATCATCGCCAAAACCAATGTCATAAAGCTTTCCCCCTATATTTTCTTGTAGGGGTTTTATGGTTTCAGGTCTTACATTTAGGTCTTTAATCCTTGAGTTAATTTTTGTGTGTGATGTATGGTAAGAGTCCAATTTCATTTTTTTTTTTAAAGTGAGAAGGACAGTGAGAGAGAGCGAGAGAGAGAAAATCAATTTTTATTTAGTTTTCACGTGACTTTCTTTGTTCCAGCACTTTGTTGTGTATGTGGTGCTGGGGTTCAAACCCACGTCCTCACATATACAAGCCAAGTGCTGTAACTGCTGAGCCACTGCTGCAGCCCCCAACTGCATTCTTTTGAATGCATGTATACAGTTTTCCTGGCACCATTTATTTAGGAGATGCATTCTTGCCTTAAATGACTTAAAATGAGAGCACAGTTCACAGGTGTTAAAGATAATGTTCAGAATTTTATCCTTCATATTTTTATGACTTTTCCTGATGATCTATGTAGGGAGGCATTTTATTTAAAACATCCTGTTCCCTACCTTGTCAGCTGCTCTGTCTTCTTGTGCATTCCATGTTGTGCCCTACCATGGTCCCTGTGCTTTGCACTTATGGTTTTCTCTGCCTAGAATGTGTTACTCCTCCTCTTCCTCTTCTTTGCAGTGCTAGGGATCGAACCCAGGATATCGTTCATGCTAGGCAAGCACTTTACCACTAAACACGTGCTAGCCCCTAGAATGACTCTTTTGTCAGTGAATTCCTGTTCATCCTTTAGGATTCAGTCCACATGTGGCTGCTTCTGACTCCTGCAGGTTCACTCCAAGCAGTACTTATTGCATTCCACGGTGATTATTTATTATGTTTCCTTGGGTCTGATGAGAATGTAAACTCTGTATGAAAAGAGAAAGTGTCAGGTCTGTCTTTGTAACCCTAGTAGCTGCCCCCACTGCTCGCACAGCACCCTATAGTCACTTAGTAGAGCTAAGTGACTGAAGAGGCTGCCTTTGTCATGCAGACTGCAGAGGGAGAAAGGTGGGGTGCCTGGGCTTTACATGCAACTTGCTGAGCTGTCTTCTAAGATTAGGAGGTGCGTTAGTTCAGGGTGTATGAAAACCACATAGCGAATTGTTATCTAAATGCTCCAGAGCTGCATGCCACAACTCTCACAAGATCTACCTCAAATCAAATATGACAAAGCCTTAAAACTTATTTGGTGTTAGGGGTAAGGCAGGTGAGACTCAGCATGTGTGCTAGCTGAGCCTCACAGTGCATCCTGGTCCCAGCACTTTTGATCTTCAGCATAGGGAAGGCACTCCCATCCCACTCTGTTCTGGCCTTACTGTTCCCACATCTGAAATTGGGAAGGTCAGTCAGGTTCATCAGTTTTTATCGAATGTGTATTGAGGGGAGGTATGAATATATTTTGATAAAACATATTAAATATTCTGTTGTTACATTAGGAAATGCTTTCAATAAGTAAAGCCTCATAAAAATTTGGCAGTAGGAATATGCAGAAGATAGAAGGCATTTTAATAGCAATGGTAGGGCGCACATCATTTTCAGGGGAGTGTGAAGTTTTTATAATCATCAGCAGGGGTCATAGATTAAAAATGGCAGTGAAACACTGCATTAGTTTCTGTTCCTATTCTAATTTCTGTGTTTCTGTAATGATGAAAATTTCACAGGAGGCTGCAGTGGGGTGAGCCCTACTTACTTCTGTTGTTGTGTGTGAGTTGCACCTACAGTTTTTGTTTGCTTTCTGGTTTTTTAAATTGAAATCTGACTGCACCACTGAGCAAATCACTTAATTTCTCTAAGCCCAGCTTTATTTAAATCTGTAAAAGGGATAGGATGATAGTGTCTTCTTTATGAACTTTTATTGAGAATTAAAATGCATAATAAAATAGAGCACTTGCATAATATTGACACATCACAGATGTTCTGCGTGTGCTTGCTATTGTTAGGAATTCATAGGTGAGCGCTAGTCATACCTCTCCTGATCTGACGTTAGTACCTTGAGTGTTAGACAGAAAAAATCAGAAGAATAGAATTAAACATGTGCACTTTATTATTGATAAATCAGATTAGGGTCTGTAGCCCTGTTCAGGCTTCCTTAATACTTTCCCCACTGAATCTAGACTCGTAGAGTTCAATAGAACTTTCTGGGAATGTGCTTTATCTGCACTGTACAATAATGACTAGCCACATGTGACTGTTGAGAACTTGAAATGTGACTAATGTGACTGTGGAACTGATTTTTAAATTTTATTTAAAGTGATTTAAATTTAAATAGTCAAGAGTGGCTGTGGCTGCTGGATTGTATTGGATAGTTCAGGTCTGGCATTGGCGTGATTCACCCAGGGAAGGATTGGTCTGCAGAGGAGTCAAGGTTACTAGAATTACTATCGTTATCTTTTCCTTGGCAGTAATAGGATCAGAGAGCTGGTCCCTCAGACCTGCTTCTAGAAGGCTGGTCACAGTCCTGACCCCAGCATGCTGCACATACAGAAGCAGCTGCTGAGCATGCCCTTCAGAGAATTCCTGGAACAGGTGAGGTCATGTCAGGTAACCACACTTCCTGGTACAAAGAGAAGGGTGTGGACTGCTCCCTTCAGAATTTCTAAAAGGGCAGAAGACCCTATTTTATGGCTAATGTTAGGAAACCTGGGAAAAGAAGGAATAATTCCTTTTACAATATAGTAACTAAATATTGTGCATTCTCTTAAAAAATCAAATTTAAACTTTTAGTCCTTAACAATAAGAACTTGTTTATATTTTACTTCATTCCATGCTTGTGTGCATGTGTGTCTTCTTAGCATGCCCTTAGATGATCCAAGTGTAGCATGTTTTTCAGACAGAACAAAGACAGAAACTTGAATCCACAATTAAAATGTTTTGTAAGCTTCTGCCCTGTCAGTCCATTCTCTCATCTCTTGGCCTTTGGTAAGGTTATTAAGAGCCAGCTGCTTCTTTGAAGTTTTTTCCCCCTATTCATCTTCTTTTTATCAGTGTCAAATATTAAAATAAGACCTAGGCATTGTAGTTTGCTTCTTGGAAGGGGAAAGTGATGTTTCTTTTGAAACTTTTCCATAATAGCATCTTGCTATGTGATAACATTGTGCAGTAATGGTGTAGTTTCACAGTATGGAATGTCCTCTTGTCTCTGAGTAACTAAGTAAATTAGTAATGACAGTATCTTGGAACTAAATCTTTCATTTTGGAATTTTCTTGAAGTGGAATTTCCCATCCTGCTTATACTCCTAAAATTTTCAGTTGATATCCTTTTTCACCAAGTACATTCAGACTATTTAAACAGTGGCCTTAAGGATGAGTGTACAGTTGTGGGCTGTGAGTTGCTGTTTTAATGACCTTGTAATTTGTATAGTGAAGATGTAGTGTATCTAAAGTAGCAGTCAGTTAATTAGAAAGGCTGTTTAACCTACATGTATAAAAATTTCAATTAAAGCATCTTTGCTAAACTTTTATTGGTTCAATTAATTGAAACAGCCTTGAAAATAGATATTGTCTTGGAAAGATAAAACATTAAGGATTTACTATGTGTCAGGCTTTGTGCTATTTTATGTAATATCACACTTAATTCTCACAACAACCGGTAATATCACTGTTTTTTCAAATGTGAAACTTCTCTAGATCTTACTTTCCTCTCCTTTGTATTAATGTTATTAATATTACTATTAATAATATTACCTGTTTCAATGAGGATTAAATGATACAATATCTTCTCACCTCCAAGTGAGTACTCACTCAGTAAACTGTAGTGCTCTTGTTTTTTGTTTTTATTTCTGTTTTAAGTAGATAATACATTTTTATAGTTCAAAAATATAAAAAGGACCAATTAAAAAACAATCAAAAATATATAAAAAGAAGCCAGATGTGGTGGTGCATGACTGTAATAGTAGTTACTAGGGAGGCTGAGGCAGGAGGGTTGCAAATTTGAGGCCAGCCTGAGCAACTTAGTAAGATCCTATCTTAAAATAAAAAATAGAAAGGGCTGGGAATGCAGGTCAGTGTTAGAGCATCCTTGGGTTCAATCCCGGTACCAAAAAACCCCCAAAAAAACAAAAACAAAAATCCATATTAAGCATTGAAAAATCTTTTACTTTCTCCTGTCCCTTATTCATTTAGTCTCTGTTTATAATTTGTCTATCTTCCAGCATGTCCACAGCAAAATATGAATATATGTTCTTATTTTCTTCCCCTTTTACACAAAATGTAGTGTACTCTTTTTGGTGAGTAAACATGGTGTTAGGATCAAACCCAGGGTCTTGTACAGGCTAATAATAAGCACATGCTTTACCTTTGAGCTACACCTCTAGCCCAATGTAGCATTCTTTCAACACTGTTCCAGAGCTTGCTCTTTTTTTTTTTTATTGTAATATATGATTTTTATTAATTTTTGCATCATGAGGAAAAGTGTCATAAAGATTTATTGGACAAGAAAAATTGTAAATAGAATGTGTAGTTCTTCTTTATTTATTAGATGAATATGGAGTTACAATCGAGGGGGAAACATTATCAAACATTCAAGAACAAATGTATATATACTTAGTTATCCAAGGCTAAGGCCATGTCATGGATGCCCAGCTTGGGTTCCCCATGTTGCTGCTTGCCCCAGAAGATCCCCTGAGTTAAATGGATATCTCGTGGAGATCAGAGATCTCCTTCTGAGATGATTTCCCCCATATTCCCACCCTCCAGTCTCCTAGTTGTTCTTCCTAATCCTTCCCCCCACCCTGTCCCGCACCCTGCGCCTCCAAGTGTCCTAGGGAGTCATCTCCCTGTTGCGTTAAGAATCATACAATTTGAAGTTATTATTAGCTTAGCCATCTAACATACTGCTTCCTGATGTATTCTAGCTTCCACAGATGAGAGAAACCATTCAGCCCTTGAGTCTCTGAGATTGAGATACTTCACTTAGCATAATTCTGTCCATCTCCATCCATTTGATTTCAAAAGCCATAATATTGTCTTCTCTAATGGCCGAGTAGTATTCCATTGTATATAAGTACCAAAGTTTTTGTATCCACTCGTCGAGTGAGGGGCATCTGGGTTGGTTCCATAGTCTAGCCATAGTAAATTGAGCTGCAGAGCTTGCTCTTTTGTTCACTTAACAACTTAACTTGGAAATCTGTCTCTGTTAGTGCCTAGGGAATTTCTTATTCCTTCACATAACTGTGTAATATTCCATTGTTTGGAATTATTAAAATTTATTTAACCACTGCTCTATTGATTGAGGCTTGGTCTTTTGCTGTAACAAGTAGCGCTGTAGTGAATAATCTTCTACATATGGCATTTTGCACACGTGCAATTATAAGTGTAATATAAATTCCAGGAAGCAGAATTACTGGGTCAAAATGAATTTGTAAGCATTGCCAAATTATCCTCCATACGGATTGTGCCAGTTATACTCCCACATGCGAGATTGCCTGTTTCTCTACAGTTTTGCCACAGAATTTATCAAATGTTTGGATTTTTGCCAGTCTAATAGGTGAAAAATGAATCTGTGTAATTTTAATTAATATTTCTCTTATGAGTGAGGTTAGCCTTCTTTTCATTTGTTTAAGAACCTTGGAAGTTTGGTGAACTTCCCAGATATATTAGATTCTTGATCTTTTTCTTATTTCCTAGGAGTATCTTTATATATCAGGGAGCTTAGTCAACTATATTGTGTATCCTGACTTTGCTCATGGATCTAATTTTAACTATATATTCATTTTTTGATGTAATGAAGTTTATAATTTTTCATTTATAACTTTTAGATTTTGAACTAATCAGTATGCACAAATCAAATATCTTGTATAGTTACATCTATTTGTAGATATTTATAGCTATTGGTGTAAATAGGGTTTATTTTCTGCTATGTTTCTAATTGTGTGTGAAGCTGCTGATTTGTTTTTTGTTTTGGGGGTTTTATTTGCCTTTGAAATCACTTGGTACTTTATTTTTTTTTCACTTTGGGAAAAATCATGCTTGAGAAATAAACCTTTAATATTATGTATCTTTGAGTTCTACCAGCAATAATCTTATTATGTATTAAAACCAATATTTGAATTAGCAACTGAGATCAGTTTAAGGTTTTCCAGAATGCCAGTTAAACTTGGTAGAATTTTTGGATTTTTCTTTTCCTCCCAATTTTATTTATCTTTTTTTTTTTAAGATGACAGTGAGAGAGAGAGAGAGACAGAGAATCAATTTTTATTGAGTTTTTCACATGGCCCTTGCAGCTCCGACGCTTAGCTGTGTACGTGGGTCCTGGCGTTTGCCAGGCAAGTGCCGTAACTGCCAAGCCAGCCCCCCAACTTTATTTATCTTGATTCATAGTAGTCTCATAATGATTTTACCTCTGGTAGCCAGCCTTTTGCCTTAAGATACTGTTTTTGATTTATAAATTAGAGAGCACTTGAAGAATTGAAGGAGGAGAGAGGGAGAGAAATTGTTTCAGGTGTTTGTAGAAGTCTTTAAAGGAAAGTATTGGTCACTTGGGAATAATTGGGTACTTTTATTTTCCACATAAGGTAGAAATGTTGTAAAGCTTCCCACTCATCAGTGAACAGAAATGAGTTCACTTACATATTTTTGTTTTAGATTTAAAAAATTAAATATTGAATGGATACAGAAAATATTTTAAAAATAGATAGAAGGAGGCATGCCCTGTGGCACATGTCTATATCCTAGTCACTCTAAAGGTTGGGGCAGAAGGATCGAAAGTTCAAGGCCATTCTGGGCAACCTAGACCAGTCTCACAATAAAAGAGTTGGGGATGTAGCCCAGTGGTAGAGCACCCCTGGGTTCAATTTGTGGTACAAAAATAAATAAATAAAAAATATATTGTACATTCAACCCAGTGTACACACCAAGTGTACATATAGACATGATATATGGAAACAAAAATTTCATGGATGAATATCCTTAGTAAGAATGCATGTTGATTTTTTAAATTCTAATCTATCTCTTTTTAAAGATGTTACCTGAAATTGGGTAAATTAATTTCCCAACTCTCAGGACTGTGGTTTGAAACCTGTCAGAATGTATACAGATGTGGAATTACAAGGTCAAGGATAGATGTGCAGCTTCAAACTTGATAATGCTGAATTGTTTTCCACTTCCCGTTGTGCCCTGTCCAGCCTGTCCAACGTGTTGGTGTCTCACTCACCCCATCACACTTCATTTTTTCTAGTCTTGGGGGTATGAGATTGTCTCACTGTGATTTGCTTTATTTTATTTTTGCGGTACTGAGGGTTGAACCCAGGGTCTTGTGCATAGTAAGTAAGTACTCCACCACTGAGCTACATCCCCAGTCCCTCTCCTTGTGATTTTAATTTGTATTTCTTTGATTATAATTGAGATTGAACATCTTTTTTGTGTATTTATTGGTCATTTCATGTTTCTTTTGTGAAGTATTTATTCAAATCTTTTGCCCATTTTTGCGTATTGTTTTACTGATTTGAAGAAATTTGTTAAATATACTTTTTTGGATAATAACCATTTTTATATATTTGATTACTAACATCTCTGTTGTATATTTTCCCAGTTTGGGCTTGTCTTCATTCCCTTTAGGGTATTTGTTTGTTTAATGAATAGTAATTCTTATTTTTAATATATTGAATGTATCAGTCTTTTTTTTTTTTTTAAACAGGGATGGAACCCAGGTCCTTACCTCATGCCTATTAGGCAAGTGCTATACCACTGAGCTGCACCTCCAGCCTCAGTTTATCAGTCTTTTACTTTATTTATACCTTTTACATCTTAAGAAATCATTTCCGGGGCTGGAATGGTAGCTCAGCGGTTTCAGCGCTTGCCTGGCAAGCACGAGGACCTGGGTTCAAACCCCAGCACCACGTACACAATTAAGTGTTGGAGCAACTAAGGCCATGTGAAAAAGTAAATAAGTTGTTTCTCTCTTTCTCTGTCTCTCTCACAGTCCCTCTCTCTTTAAAAAAATAATAAAAATCTTAAAAAAAAGAAGATAGCATTAAAAAAAAAGAATCATTTCCTACCCCAATATCATAGAATTATTTTCCTATATTGTATTTGAATTTTCATATTTAATCCATCTGAATTTGTGTGTGTGTGTGTGTGTGTGTGTGTGGTATGAGGTAGAGAACCAATTTCGGGTTTCTTAGTATGATTAATCAATTGTTTTGGCATTATTTATTGTCTCACTTTTTCCCGCTGATTTGTGGTATCAGTCATATATCAGATTTCCTTGTATGTTTGCTACTGTTTTTGAATTTTCTTCTGTTTCAGTGGCTTTTTAGATTTTCCCTGAGTTAATATCACACTTTTTTTTTTTTAAAGAGAGAACGAAGTGAGAGAGAGAGTGAAAGAGCGAGAAACAATTTTTATTTAGTTTTTCATGTGGCTTTTGTTGCTCTAAGACTTCCTTGTGTACGTGGTGCTGGGGTTTGAACTTGTGTTCTCATACTTGCTGGGCAAGCGCCGTAACTGCAGAGCCACCACTCCAGCCCATTATCACACTATCTTAACTGCTTCTGTCTTACAATAATTTTTAGTATCTGAGAAATCATGCCTCCTCAACCTGTATTCACAAATATGTTGTATGTTCTTAATCTGCTGCCTTTCTGTTTAAATTTTGGCAACACTTAGAAAGTTTTTTTTTTTAACTTGAGATGTTTTGATTAGAATTGGATAAAATCTGTAGATCAATTTCAGAGAATTGACATCTTTACCATTTTGAACATAATACATCTTTTAGTTTATTAAGTGATCTATAATGTCTTTCATAAAATTTTATGATTTCTTTCCTTCATGGAAGTCTTAATGTCTTTTGTTTGGTTCATAAATTCTTGATTTTTAAATTCCAGTCTAAATGTCTTTTAACTCTGTATTTTTGTTTTTTGCTGGTGTGTATAAATTCAGTTGATTCTTCTATATTGAATTAATTTCAATGGCTTTTTTTTAATAAAGAGAGAGGGACAGTGAGAGAGAGAGAAAGAATCAATTTTATTTAGTTTTTCATGTGGTCTTTGTTGCTCAGACACTTCATTGTGTACGTGGTGCTGGGGTTTGAACCTGTGTAGCTGCACATGCCAAACAAGCGCTGTGACTGCTGAGCCACCACCCCAGCCATTTGCTAATATTTTCTGAAGGAATTTTGGTAGCTTTGTTCACAAGTAAATTCATCCTGTAACATTCTGTCTTATATTTTCATGTTTAGATATGTAGGCTTTGCTACCCCCATAAAATGATCTAGGAATGGTTCTTTTTCAGTAATATTGAGGAGTATGAGTAATATCTGTATTATGTGTTTGAAGGTTTGATAGAACTTGTTAGCAGAACTGTTGTTATCACCGTCCCCCTGGGAGTCAGATTCTGACTCTGAGGTTGCTATATGGGAATTTTGTTAGGGAGTGCATTTTGGATCAACATCTGTGAGAAGAATGGAAGAGAACAGGACTAGGTAGAGGAATGAATTAGATTGTGGTGCAGTCACAGCTGAGTTACACTCTGGGGCCCTGTGAAGCTTAAGTGACTCTTCAGATTTGTCCGAAGTTGGGAGTCAGGCCTCTACAGTCTTGTATCTGACCCATCTTTTGATGTTAGCTAAGGAAAGGTGACTTGGGGCAAGGCAGCTTGATCAGCCAACACAAACCTAGAAAAGAAAGAGCAACTGATAGCTAGCACCCAACAATCTTCCCCGCAGTTGGGAAATATGCCCTGCATCCCTGAAGAAGAGGTCTGGGAGTTCAGCCAGTGACTATGCCAGTCCACCCTTCGTGCTGCTTCAGTGTACTCTTTGTGTCTGTGTTGGGCCTTTTTCTCTGGGGAAGCTTATACCAAGATCCCTGTCTCCCTACCAGTCCATTTCATTTTTAAATTTTAGATTGGGACTTATTAAGATGCTAGGCTGGCCCTGAACTCTCAGTCCCCCGAGTAGGTGGGATTACAGAAGTGTGTCACCTGCACCTACCTTTGCAACTAGTTTTGTGGTCACAGCTAACACTCATCTTTGTCTTCAGCAATGTAGTCTAGGGGCTGGAGTGGTAGCTCAGCAGTTATAGCACTTGCCTGGCATGCATGAGTATACCAGTTCAAACCCCAGTACCATGTACACAATGAAGTCTCTCAGCAGTGAAGGCCACATGAAAAACTAAATAAAATTGATCCACCCCACACTGTCTCTCTCTAAAAAAAAACAAAACAAAACAAAACAAAAAAAACCCCAACATACTACACTCTCTTCAACCTTAGTTGGCACAGTGGCCCAGACTGAGGGTCCTGGTCCCTGTTTACCTTTCTCAGGCTGTGGCTGCTTCATTGTACATTTACCATGAAAATTAGGTGTAAGAATGATAAGACAAGGCCAGTGGATCTACCAGCTGGGTGTGCTCCTTCCTGCCTCTATTGTGTAACAGGAGCCCTGTGTTGTTTTTGTTGTGTGTGTGTGTGTGTTTAAGAGAGAGAATATCAACTTTATTTATTTTCCATCTGGCCTTTGTTTCTCTGACACTTAGTTGTGTGTGTGGTGCTGGGGTTCTAACCTATGTTGTTGTGCATTTTATTGATGAGAGTGAGGTCATTTTGTCAGGATGGTGATTTCTCTTCTTTCTGATGTCCCCTTGGCATGAGGAGCTTGGGTAGTAGCCATAGTTTTAACACTTTGAGTGGATCTTGCTGTGTCTCTAGGTAGGAGCATTTTTCCTTTGAGAATCAAGTTCCCTTAATCAACAGCCCAGAGTTGTAGGGTTAGAGAGCATAAATTCCTCAGTGGGTCATTGGGAGTAATGATGAATGGGGCCACTCCTGCTTTTTTTTCCTTTTGGTTCCTAGAACCACATATTCTACCTCTCAGGAACACAGAGCCGTATAATTGTTATTGATATTTTTTGTGCCCTACAGATGGCATCCCAGCTTCATAAGGTGTCCATCTCTGAGCTGAGTGTCATCTTTGAGTTAGTACTTGATCTGTACCTTCAGCAGGTTATTCTGTCATTCTATTAGGCTCATAGATTTTGGGTAGTATGGTATGTGACATGAGCAAAGGATCCCATCATTATGTGCTACTACCAAGTGGGTTTTTCAAAGTGGTATGGTATTATATAGGCTGCCATGTTGGGGATCAGACATTTTGAGATAGTGGTGCTAATTGAGGCATTACTGGCAGGAAAGGCATACTTGAATATGTATTGACCTTTCCCAAAACTCCTGTCATGCAGGGAATAGCTGTTTGGTCTCCATAAAGGATGATGCTTTCTATCTCTGTTTCCCTCTCTCTCTCTTTTTTAATTAGAGGAAGACAGAATCAATTTGCTCTATTTTTTTCATCTGACCTTTGTTTCTCCAATTCTTAGTTGTGTATGTGGTGCTGGGGTTTGAACCCATGTATTTGTGCTTGCTGGGCAAGTGCTCCAACTACAGAGCCACCACTCCAGCCCCAAGGATGATGCTTTCTCGAGAGCCTGACATTTTGTCTTTGTTGATGAGAGGGTAGGTATCTGACAACAGGCAGTAATTGTCTTGGTAAGTGGGAGACTGTGCTGTTGGGCCCCTATTTGATCTCTGTTCCTGTCATGGCTGCTCTGTTCATTTGCCAGTGTGCTAGCATAGGGGACACCAATGAAGAGGCTAGATGAAGTTAAATGAAATCTATGTTGAGAGTCTCCAAGACCACTCCCTAGTTCACATATTTGCTAAGAAGACTCACAGTACTCAGCAAGCATGTAGTCACATTGAAGTCTCAGATTTATCATCATGAAAGGATACAAAGCATAATGAACAAAGGGAAAAAGCACATGGGATGAACTCCAGTGGAAACCAAGAGCCTGTCCCAGGAATGTCACATAGGACATGCTTCATTCCCTCAGCAAGGAGTAGTGTCAGTGTAGTATAGATGACACATTATCTGTTGGGGCATCTCGTTAGAGGGCCAGGGGCCAGGGTTCCTTTTGGAACCCTGGTTGAATGGTTACCCTCTGCCTCTGCCTCAAATGCACCAAAATTTCTAAATCCCAGAAGGAAATCAATAATCAGCATAAACACACTGTTTTTATAAACAGTTTAAGCAGTGAACTGCTCAGACTGCTGGGAACTCTTCTGAGGTTCATGTTCCCAAGTGCCAGCCAAGGGTCAACCTTCTATGCAATCCTTCTAAGGGTAGCACTCTATATCTGGCACAAAGTTTTCAGTCTGCTTGGTTATGCATTACCTTTCCCAGCTTCACAAGGTGTCTATCTTTCCTGTGGTGAAAGATCTCTGGTGGGTGTCAGCGTTACTGCGCACATCTTTGTACTTCGTGCCCATCCCCTTAGGTCCATCCACATGTCTCTCTCTAGGACTTCCCTTTTTTCCTCCTTCCAGACCTCTAACCAACTGGTCAAGTCTTTCATCCATGAGTCTACATATTTTAAACCCTTGTCACTTCTGCTTCCTCCCAAAGGAGATGAACGTGTCTGTTGCTCCAAGTTCTGGCTGTTGGGAAGATGTCTCATCACTGTTGTCTAGTGGGGCCAGTTCTTGAAGTGCTGGTGTTCCTCTTTCTTAGTGCACTTTTGCCTGACTCACTGGCATAGGTCCTCTGGGGAATCATTACGATATTTACTTGCTCTGGTGTTGCAGGTTCTTCTTCCTTTAGCTTATTTTCTGTAATCTCATGATTTTTGATAGTTTACTTCCAAATGTTTTCTGATTTTTATTATCTTTTGATATGTGAGCTATTTATAAGAGTGTTTCTAAATTTCCAAAATATGAGGTTTTTCTATTTATGGTGAGAGATGATGGCTTGTTTCCAATTATTTGAAATTTGTTGAACATGATTTTATGGCTACTGATGTAGGTTATTTTTCATAAATATCTGAGAACCTGGAAAGAATGTGATTGCTGCTGGTGTTGATTGCAGTCTTCTGTGCCCTTTGGATCAAGACTGTTGATTGTATTACAGGTTTCATTATTGATGTTTTTGTCTGCCTTATCTATCAATTAGATAAAGGTATGTTTGAATATTCTACTGTTGATATATTGCCCATTTTCCTTGTTAGTTCTGACAGATTTTCCTTTATGTATTTTGAGGTCATGTTTTCATATTCACATAAGTTCAGAATTGTTAGTTCTTTCTGGTGAATCGAACTATTTGTCACTTGTGACTCTAGAGAAATTCCCCATCACTCCACCTCATAAGTGGTACCTGCTCCATTTGCTTAGTATTTGCCTCCTATGCAGTTTTTTTTTTCTTTTTAAAGAGAGAGAGACAGTAAGAGAAAGAGAGACATAATCAATCTTTTTAAATTTAGTTTTTCGTATGGCTTTTGTTGCTTCAACATAGTTGTGTATGTGTTGCTGAATTTTGAACCCGAGTACCTGCACATGCTGGGCGAGCTCTGTAATCGCTGAGCTACCACTCCAGCCTCTCTCCTAAGCAGTTTTATTATAATGTTTCCAGATAGATACCCCTACTCCCAGTTTTTCCTCTTTGGCATTCATTGGGCTTTCTGAATCTGTAGATTTTTATGCTTCATCAATTGTGGAACATTCTTCCTCACTGTCTTTTCAGACATTGCCTCTGTACCATCTGTTCTCTCATCATGTGTTATTATCTGACTTCCGTGTCTCTTAACCGTTTTTTTTTTTTTTTAAGAGAGGACAGTGAGAGAGAGAGAGAGAGGAAGACAGACCGAGAGAAACAATTTTTATTGAGTTTTCACAAGACTTTTGTTGCTCTGACACTTAGTTGTATACATGGGTACTGGGGTTTGAACCTGTGTACTTGAGCATGGCAGGCAAGTGCCTTAAGCGCCGAGCCACCCCTCCAGCCCTTCTTAACCATTTTTTAATATTTACTATCTCCATGTCTCTTTGTGTTACATTCCAGGTAATTTCTTCAAGTTTATTTTCCAGTTCAGAGATTCTCTCCTCAGCTCTGGAGCCCATATATTACAGTTCCAATTTTATAATTTTTCATTTTTACAAGTTCCATTTTGATCTTTGAAAACCTTCTTAGTGATTTTTTAAACTTTTTGTTATGAAAAGTTTAATAACTTTCTCAGTAAAAGTTCAGTGAATACCCTTATGTCTATCACTTATACTCAGTAATTGTTAGCACTTTTCATAGCTGTTTCATGGTTGACATTTACTCCTATAAACTTTAGTTTGTGTCCCTGAAGAACAGTGACTATTGCCTCTTTAATCACAACATCATATCACATCTTTGGTAGTCTGTCTCTCCCTGCCTCCCCCCTCCTTCTCACTTTCCTTTTTTTAAAAATAGTGCTTGGCATGGAATCTAGGGCCTTGAGGAAGTACTCTAAAACTGAGCTACCTCCTTAGCCTTTTGGGTAGTCTCTTATAGTGTCTTACTCTTAAAATTTTTTTTCTTTCATTTTTGGTGGAACTAAGAATTGAACCCAGGGATGCTCTACCACTGAGCTGAATCCCCAGCCCTTTTTATTTTGTTATTATTATTTTTTAACTTAGAATCAATTTTATTTATTTTTTTCATTTGGTCTTAGTTCCTCTAACACTTAGTGCTGGGGTTCAAACCTAGGTCCTTGTGCATGCCAGGAAAGCACACTGCTGCTGCAGCACCATTCCAGCCCTTTTAATTTTGAGTCAGGGTCTTGTTGAGTCAAGGTCTTGTAAGGTTGGTGTTGAACTTGTGATCCTTCTGCCTAAGCCTCCCGAGTCTCTGGGAAGACATGTGTTTGTCATTGTACTTGGATAAAATTTTTCTTTAACATTTATTTTTGGTACTAGGGATTGAGCCAAACCTAAGAGTCCATCTAACTTCTCTTAGTACCCTTTGACTCTTACGATAAAGAATCTTTAACTCTTTGGGTGGGGGGGTTTCAAAGGCTTGAACCCAGGGTCTTGCAAATGCTGGGCAAGTGCAGTACCATTGAGCTGCACACCCCCAATCCAGTATCTTTGACTTCTAAGCAGTTTAGTAATCTGTAAAGTGTGATCAGTGAGGGCTGTTTTGCAGGTCACATGTGGAGTGTAGAGATAGTTCACATGTAGATTGCTGGAGCCAGTGGCCCACACAGTAAACGGCAGCTATTTTTAATTCAGCCTTCCTCTTCCTGAAGTGTGCAAAGTGCTGATGCAGAGTTGCGGTGGAACAGTTCATGTTCTGTATGTAATAGTGTAAAGTTGAATATGAGTAACTGGGAGAAACTACGAAAACGGAAAACAAGAAAGGCATTGCAGTGTAGGAAGGTGGGAAGAAAACAGTCTGAAATGGCCACAGAAGGCTGTCAGCTCCCTTCAGCTTCTCAGCAGTGGGCTTTCTCAGGGGTCTTTTCAGCTCTGGGGGGATTTTTTTGTTTGTTTGTCATTGGTTTTTTTATTTTATTTCTTTATTTGTTTTTGTGGTCAAAAGGAGCTCCCATTTGCTGTGGCCTAAGGTTGCCGCTTAGGGGTCTTTAGAAGGTAGTTTGTTTCATTCTCACTAATTCAAAAAGTAATCATTTGAGATCCCCCAGAGTTCTGGAAGTATCTTATAAGAAAAGAGACATAGTTGCATTCTTAGTAGACAAATTGATAATCAACAAGAATGCAAGCATACATAACATTGCAGCATCAGCATATTATATATCAAATAATATAAAGCTTTTAGACATTTTCCCTCTTCCCCTTGATATGACTCAGTTTAATTCCCTATAACTTTTTAGACAAGCTTCATTGTAGTCATCCTGTCAGAAGAGGGAATTGTGTAGCCCACCTCCACCTGACCTTTTGTTCTTTATTTTTTGAATGCTGAAAGACAGGAGAAGTATGCCTTATTCATTGTCTTTGTATATTTCTCTTGGTACTGCTATTGTCACTTTGATTTTTTTAGTAAAGGAAATTGACTTATTTGAAACGTTTGTCTTAATCCTCTATGGAAATATCAGTTTACAGCAAGGTTGGATATATCAGTTTACAGCAAGGTTAAGGCAGCTCGTTTGGGCTCCTCTCAGTCTCTGCTGCAATTGTTGCCGAGGAAACCCCAGGGAAACCCTGAGCAGGCTTCGAAGAGCTGTGGCTGTGCAGAAGAAGCGCTCCGGACGCTTTATCAGGTGCTGCCTAGAGAGTAGGAATAATGGTCTGCAGGCAAAAGTGCTGATGGCTCCACTTTCCCAGTGTAGTACAGACATCTTCTTTATCTTTGGTAGATTTTGATGCCATAGAGGCAGCCCCAAGAAGCCTTAAATGCAAGTGTGATTGTTTTAGAATGTTGGCTTTGAAAGCTTGGTGGTTTGGGGCTTTCCTTGACTTGAATAGCATCCACTGTCATTTCCCTTTCTGGGATGACTTGTTCACTGCATACATTGAAGAATTCAGGAAGTAAAAGATGTATGCACAGATAGATAAATGAAAAAAAGAACAAACAAATAAATAAAAAGCTTTGCTGTCTTTGTCTTTGGCAAAAGGCCCGACTGTAATGTATTGGGAACACAGTGGCTGTTTTGATTAAAACTTGAGGATTTTTCCTAGACACTTCAAAGTGCGTCTGATAGCTTTCTTTGGTAATAGCATTATGACATGGGAGGAGTAGTGTCCTAGAGCGCCGTGGAACCTTTGGATGTATCCTCATCCTAGTCACCACTGCTGCTGGTATGAAGGACCTTCTGCTGGTGCTGCCCGCTGACATGTCTTTCGTTTGAAGAGTCCAAAAACCAATTTATAAATTATTTGCTATTTGTCTCCAATTGTATTAAATGCAAAATAAGTAGCTTTGTATTGTGGGGAGGCAATTTTAAGTGTGGCGGATTAGAACTAAGGCTCTGGAGTTCGACATCCCAGCTTTCCCGGTTCTATTCTGTGTCTCTGGGCAGACCTTCATTTTTACAAGCATCCTAGTGGATGGGAAGAATGGTTGAATCTGCTTCATAGAATTGTATTAAGATTATATAAACTAATATTATGGATGTCAAATGTACGGGATAATGTCCGCCTTATGCTAAACGTTTAATAAATATTAGCTGCTGTATTGTTGGAATCAAGAGCCAGTTTTTGGTTTTTTATTTTTTATTTTTTTAAAGAGAGAAGGACAGTGGGAGAGAGGA
>PVKS010012385.1:0-53897 GCA_004027875.1 Aplodontia rufa
TATTGGGCCTTGGGTAGAATGGCCATTTTGATGTTATTGAGTATATGTAAACATGAACAAGGAATGATTTTCCATCTACTCAGATCTTCTGCAATTTCTTTTTCTAAAGTTCAATAGTTTTCATTGTAGAGGTCCCTAACATCCTTTATAAGATTTATGCCCAAGTATTTTACTTTTTTGGAAGAGAAGGTAAATGGGACAGATTCCCTGATTTCTTCTTCAGTATCCTTGTTGCTGGAGAATAGGAAAGCTAATGATATATTGGTGTTGATCTTATAGCCAGACACTTTGCTGAAATCATTTATAAGCTCTAGAAGTCTTCTGGTCCAGCTGATAGGGTCTTCTAGATAGAAGATCAAGTCATCAGTAAGTACAGACAGCTTGACTTCCTCTTTTCTTATTTGAATTATTTTGATTTCCTTCTCTTGTCTAATAGCTCTGGCAAGGGTTTTAAGGACTGTATTGAATAAGAATGGTGAAAGTGGACAACCTTGTCTTGTTCCTGAATTCAATGGAAATGCTTTCAGTCTTTCTCCATTGAGTGTAATGTTGGCTGTAGGTCTGTAATAAATGAATCTTTCATAGTTAAAATATCTTCCCATGAACCCTATCCTTCCCAGAGTTTTGAGCTTAAAAAGATGTTGAATTTTATCAAAGGCCTTTTCCACATTGATTGAGATATGTATATGATTTTTATTTTTAATTCTGTTTAAGTGGTGAATTACATTTCTTGATTTGCATATGTTGAGCAGCCTTGTTTTCCTGAAATGAAGCCCACTTGATCATGATGTATTATCTTTTTAATGCACTTTTGGATCCAATTATCTAGAATTTTATTAAGGAATTTTGCATCTACGTTCATCAGGGAAATTGGTCTATAGTTTTCTTTTCTTGATGTGTCTTTGTTAGATTTTGGAATCAGAGTTATATTTACTTCATAAAAAGTGTTTGGTAGTGCTCCGACACTTTCAATTTTATTTAAGAGCTTATAGAGGATCAGTGTTAATTCTTCTGTAAAATTTTGGTAGAATTCTGCCATGAATCCATTAGGTCCAGGGCTTTTCTTTTTTGGAAGGCCTTTGATTGCTGCTTTGATTTTGGTACCTGAGATGGATTGGTTTAAATGGTCAATGTCTTCCGGTGTTTATCTGGGGGTATCGTATGTGTCCAAGTATCTGTCCATATCTTCCAGATTATCAAACTTGGCAGAGCATAAATTTTCAAAATAAGTTCTGCTAATCTTCTGGATTTCTGTTGAGTCTGTGGTGACATCTCCATTTTTGTCTTTGATTTTATTGATTTGCTTCACTTCATTCTTTTTGGTGAAGTTGGGAAGAGGTCTGTCAATCTTATTTATTTTTTCAAAAAATCAACTCTTTGTTTTGTTGATAATTTGTATTTTTTTTTGTTTTCAGTTTCATTGATTTCATCTATGATATTAGTTATTTCCTGTCTTCTATTAGCTTTTGAGTTGGATTGATCCTTTTTTTGCAGGAGTTTTAGTTGGAGCATACGACTATTTATTTGGGCTCTTTTCTGATATTTGATGCATGAACTAATTGCTATAAATTTACCTCTTAAGAATGCTTTCACACAATCCAGAGATTTTGATATGTCGTTTCATCATTGTTATTCATTTCCAAGAATTTCTTGATTTCTGGTCTCATTTGGTCTTCTATCCATTCTTCGTTTAAGAGCATATTATTCAATCTCCAAGTATTAGAGTAGCTTCTCTTGTTTTTCTTGTTGATTGCTAAGATCATGGTATTGTGGTCTGACAGGATACATGGAATTATATCAATTTTTTGAATTTGTTAAGGTTAGCTCTGTGGACTAGGATGTGATCTATTTTTGAGAAGGATCCATGAGCTGCTGAGAAGGTAAATTCAGACAACTAAGGATGGAATAGTCTGTAGATGTCTGTTAAGCCCAATTGGTTAATAAGAGTTGCTAAGATTGGAGATATCTTTGTTGATTTTTTTATTTTGATGATCTTTCCAATGTCGATAATGCTGTATTGAAGTTCCCCAGTATTATTGTTTTGAGATCAACGAGGGGTTTAATGTCCTGAGTATTTTTTCCATGTATTTGGGGAAATTGTGATTGGGGCTCAAATGTTAATTATCATTATGTCTTCTCGGTGAATTATTCCTTTTGGTATATTATGTCTTCTCGGTGAATTATTCCTTTTGGTATAATGTAATGTCTATCTTTGTGCTTTCTGATTAGTTTTGGATAAAAATTAATTTTATCAAATATTAGGATCATCATGCCAGCTTGTTTTTTTGGACCACAGGCCTGATAGACATTTTGCCAAACTTTCACCTTCAGTCTATGTCTATTTTTGATTGTGAGATGTAACTCTTGTAGATGATAGATTGTTGGATTTTGTTTTTTGATCCAGTAAACCAATCTATGTCTTTTAATTGGGGCATTGAGACCATGCATATTCAGAGATATGGGAATCTGAGTCCCAGACTTTGTGATTGTTGCTGTTTTTTGTGCCATCTTGGATCTCTTTTGGTGTATGTTGTTATTATAGACACTCTCTTATTTAAAGGTTTAGAGAATTATTAGCATGTTCTTCTGAATGAAGAATATCCTTGAGAACATTTATAATGCAGGATTTGTGTTCATGTATCTTGCTAGCTTGAATTTATCATTGAAGTATTTAATTTATCCATCATATTTAAAGCTGAGTTTTGCAGGGTATATTATTTTTGGTATGAAATTATTTTCAAGTTTTGAAAAATATTGTTTCAATCTCTTCTGGCCTTGTCTGATCTGAAAAACCTGTAGTGATTCTAATTGGTTTGCATCTAAACATGACTTGGGGCTTCTCCCTAGCTGCTTTTAGAATTTTCTCTTTAGTTTCTCTTTTAATCATTTCATATATGATATGTCTAGGTGAATTTCTTACTTGGTTAGGTCTGGTTGGTATTCTATTGGCATCTTGGATTTGGTATTCAGGGTCAATCCTGATATGAGGAAATTTCTCCTTGATAATTTCATTTAATATGTTCTTAATGCTCCCTGTTTGTTGTTCAGTGTTTTCTTCCAGCCTAAATAGTCTCAGGTTATTTTTTCTCATCTCATCAAATAGTACTTGGAAGTTCTAGTCATGGACGATAGGTATTTTTTCTTGTCTGTCCTCCTTGAACTCAACATTGCTCAACCTGTCTTCATTATCTGATGTATGTTCTTTGAGAGCTGAGGTTCTACTTTCTGTTGAGTTTACTCTGGTGTTAGTATCTTACAGTGAGAATTGGATTTGGTTGACAGTATTTTTCAATTCTGATTGCTCTGCTACATCTCACTTTAGGATGTCTAACTGTTCATAAATATAGTCTTTCATTTCATGGAATTGTTCCCTTATTTCCTTAGTTTTGTGTCTCATCACCTGATACTGATCTCTGATCTCTTTCCTTAATTCTTCTTTTAACTCCTTGATTGAGTTATTAATCATAATGTTGATATATTTTTCTTGGTTTTTATCTAGGACCCCAACCATGGAGTCTTTGGATGGAGAGCTGTGAGGTTGAGGGTGGGAGTTATTACCCCTTTTCCTCATTCAAATACAAGGGGTGTGGCTTGAAGACTGACATTGTGTATTACTGTTGTAAGGGTTATTGGAGCTTCCCATGCCTTTGCTTCATTGGGCTGGGTTGCTACTTGGGAATCACAGATGAACAGCTGCCAGTGCAGTCAATGAAGAATTGTGAGCCTATAGGTGCATATACTGAACAGTTTCAACTGAAACATTTATAATGGTGATTAGCACCTATAGGAGTGGTTTTCTTCCATGAGAGCTCTCACAATATGTTAAGATAGCCAGCAAATACCCATTTTGAAGAATGACCTTCACTTCAGTTAGCCAGTCCTCTGTAGATGGGAGAAGTACAATCTAGAAATCCAAGGAAGTGGGGTCGGGAGGTAGTATGGAACTCGTGACTTAGAATAAAGAACTATAAGCTGTTAGCATAGACTCAGCTATTCAATTAGGAATAAGGAAAAGATAGAAATGGGATGCAAGTAGGGTAAAGGCTTAGAGTGAGAAAGAGAGAGCACAGCATATAGTTTAGGAAATGAGAGAGGATAGGGGAGAAGAGGTAAATTTGAGATGTGTTTCATTTCAACCCAAGGACATTATGAACTAGTTTGCTATTTTGACCATTCGTGGACAGTTAGAAAGTGAAGGAGGTATAGGATCTGCTGGAGAAAAAACAACAAGAAATAAAGAGAAAGAGAAGAAAAAAAGAATAAAATAAAGAAATAAAAAAGGGAAAAAAGAAAAAAGGGAGGAAAAAACAGATCCTAGGGGAAGCAGGGATAGCTGTGGTAAAATATAGGAAGGGTAAAAGAGATATTATATTTCTGTGATCAGATAAGGGTAGAAGTGCACATTGGTAAAATAAGGAGGTCAGGCACATTATACTTCAGATACTAAATGTGCTGACCAGAATCCCTCCTTTCAGGAGGTAGGACAAGGATAGACAGGATAGACATGGAGGGAAGAAGAGAGAAGGTGGAGAGACAAGAAGACAATATGAAACAAACAAACACACAAAGACAAAAGAAAAACAAACAGGAACAGAATAAAAGTAAAAATTTAAAAAGGAGAGAGAAAAAAATCCAGAAAACAAAAGATGAATTCAGGTATGAGACAAGGCTGTCTGCTATCCCCACTCTTGTTCAACATAGTCCTTGAAACCCTTGCCAGAGCTATCAGGCAAGACAAGGAAATCAAAGGTATTCATATAGGAAAAGAGGAAGTCAAGTTATTCCTATTTGTAGATGACATAATTTTATACCTAGAAGACCCAATAACATCGGCCAGAAAACTCCTAGAGCTCATAGGTGATTTTAGCAAAGTAGCTGGCTACAAGATCAACTCCAGCAAATCTCTAGCATTTCTTTACACCAGCAATAAATCTGCAGAAGAAGAACTTAGAAAATCTCTCCCATTCACCATTGTTGGGAACATGAGGCTCAGCTGGCTTGTAGAAGAATTGGTGGTAAACAACTCTAAGGGGTCCAGCTGGCTTGTAAATAGCAAATTGCCTGACCGCATGACTAAGCTTTTCGGCCACTCATTTGTTACAATTGGAGAAAGGTGTTTGCATTGTACCCTATTGGCTGTTGTAATGGATAAATAGAGTAGCAGCTAGTCAGGTGAAGGGAGAAAGAAGAGAAAGTGGCCCAAGGAGAAAGCAGCCAGAGAAAAAGCAGCAAAAGCCAGAGAAAAGCAAGAAAGCAAGCAGCCGTGTCCTGAAGGGAGAAAGCAGAGAAGATGCATAGAACCGGAGAGATCAGCAGAGATGTCAGATCAGCAGCGGTAGAAGATGCAGGTCCCGTGTTCCAGCCACCGGCGTTTGCCCCCTTGTTCCCAGCTCCCCAACCCTTCCTAACTCAGCCCCTCGGAGGACGGCCCAGCGTCGGGTCGTTCTCCCCGGTCCTCGCTCTGGAGTGCAGCGGGGAGCGACTCCTTGCCCCATCCCCGTCCTGACTAGGCCCCTCGGAGGATGGCTCAGGCCTGCTGAGTCATTCTACCCGTTCCTTGCTCTGGAGTGCAGAGGGGAGCGACTCCTTTCAACATCCCCGCCCTAACTCGGCCCCTCGGAGGACGGCTCGCTAAGTCGTTCTGCCCGCTTCTCGCACAGGAACGCTGCGGGGAACGACTCCTCTTCCCCCATCCCCAGCCCTGTCCTGCCGGCGCCCAGTTCCCAGTGTCCTGCTGGCCCCCCGGGGAATAGCTAAGGTCCCCCGAGGCCATTCCAGCCGCTCCCCGCTCCAGAACCCAGGGGGGAGCGACACACCATCACTTCCAAAAGAATGAAATACTTGGGCATTAACCTTACAAAGGATATTAAAGACCTATTCAAAGAAAATTATCAAACACTAAAAAAAAGAAATTACAGAAGACCTGAACAGATGGAAAAACATTCCATGCTCATGGTTAGGCAGAATCAATATAATAAAGATGGCCATTCTACCCAAAGCCCTTTACAGATTCAATGCAATCCCCATCAAGATACCTATGGCATTTTTCAGAGACATAGATAAAGCAATTCTCAAGTTCATATGGAACAACAGGAGACCCAGAATAGCCAAAACACTACTCTATAGAAATGAAGAAATAGGGGGTATATCAATCCCTGACCTGAAATTATATTACAGAGTTGTAGTAGCAAAAACAGCATGGTATTGGTATCAAAACAGAACCGAAGACCAGTGGAACTGAATAGAAGATCCTGAGACAAACCCTCATATCCTTAACTATTTGATATTTGATAAAGGGGGCAAAAGTATATTGTGGAAGAAAGATAGCCTGTTGAACAAATGGTGTTGGACAAAATGGACAGCCATTTGTAGACAACTGAAGCTGGATCCTTATCTTTCGCCCTGCACAAAAATTAAATCAAAATGGATCAAAGATCTGTATATTAAGCCTACAACTTTAAATTTACTAGAAAAAGAAGTCGGGTCAACACTACAACATACAGGAGTCAGCAGCTACTTCCTTAACAAAGCTCCTATGGTGCATGCTGTAAAATCAAAATTAAATGAATGGGATGCAATTAAACTAAAAAGTTTCTGCACAGCTAAAGATCTAGTCAAGAGCACCAAGAGAGAACCTACAGAATGGGAGAAAACTTTTGCCTGCTACATCTCAGACAGAGGGCTAATATCCAGAATATAAAGGGAACTAAAGAAACTAAAGTCCAAACTCGCAAATAATCCAATCGATAAATGGGCTAAAGGACTCAAAAGAAACTTCTCTCCAGTGGAAGTCCAGAAAGCCCACAAATATATGAGAAAATGCTCTACATCATTAGTTATAAGGGAAATGCAAATCAAAACTTCCATGAGATACCACCTCACTCCTGTTAGAGTGGCTAAAATGAAGAATACAAACAAGGACAGATGCTGGAGGGGCTGTGGGAAAAGAGGAACACTATTACACTGCTGGTGGGACTGCAAACTGGTTCAGCCACTATGGAATGCTTTATGGAGAATCCTCAAAAAATTAAGGATGGAACCACCTTATGACCCAGCTATCCCACTCCTGGGAATTTTCCCAAAAGACTTAGAATCAGCGTATTATAGTGATGTGGCTTCATCAATGTTTATAGCAGCTCAATTTACTATAGCTAGATTATGGAACCAACCCAGATGCCCCTCACTTGACGAGTGGATACAAAAGTACATATATACTATGGAATACTACTCGGCCATTAGAGAGGACAATATTATGGCTTTTGAAATCAAATGGATGGAGATGGACAGAATTATGCTTAGTGAAGTCTCCCAAGCTCAGAGACTCAAGGGCCGAATGGTTTCTCTCATCTATTGATGCTAGAATTTATGGAGAAACAGTAGGGCAGATGGCTAACCTAACAAAACTTCAAATTGAATGACTTTTGGAGTAATAGGGGGATAGCTCTCTAGCATACTTGGAAGTGTAGGGAGGGGGATGGGGAGGGGGGAGGGTATATGAAGAACTCATAGGAGTCTGGAGATTGGGAAGACGGGGGAACCATCCCAGAAGCCGATGTCATTCCTCCACGAACTACCCATTTAACGCATGAATTCTTCTGGGGGAAACTGCAACAGATAAAACCCAAGGTGGTTATCCATGTTTTGGCTTTTCCCCTGGATAACAAAGTTTATATCCATTGATTGCTAATGTTTTGATAATGTTTCCCCCTCAACTGTATTTCTATATACTTCTAATAAAAAAAGAATATGTAAACAAAAATAGCTAGTATTTTTATATGTCCATGATCCTATCAACTTTTCCAGTTATTGCACCAAAACATGTCGAGAACAGGAGAAAAAAGAAGAAAAGAAAAAAATGGAAATCAAAAGAAACACATAGATATATATACAAAATCAGATAAAAAATAAAAAATTCTTAATGAAAACTTGGATCTATAGACAGTAAGAGCATCTCTGAGCCCTTTGGGAGAAGATGTTCACTGCCCATCTTGGCTTCAAAATCAAGGTCTCTCAGTCTGTAGTTATGTGACATCATGAAGAGGATTGGGATGTCCTCAGTCCCCTGGGATTTCTGGGAAGGGATTGCAGTGAAGAGGTCTGATTCTGGAATGCCCTGAACTTTGCCAGCCTCCCAGGGGAAACTGAAATCCAGAAGACTTAATGAGCAGGGAGTATGAGATGATTTCTATTCTCCCTCTGCTGGAAGATGCATACACTCTCTCTTGTGGCAGAGGACTCAGAGCTTTAAACTTGTCACGTGATCCTTCTGGCTGGGGTGAGGGTGGACAGGGCTGAGAAATGCTCCCCTTTACTCCACAAACCCAAATACCCCTAAGCAAGTTGGAGACTGGGCCTGTCCAGTGCCATCTCTTCCTGTTTCAGACTGTGGTCAGTAACTCTCTCCCAATGCAGTCTGTTCTGAAAAGCCAGAGAGTGCTGTCTCCCGGAGCGTGCAATGGCGGCTAGGCTTTCCCACCGAGCAGCCGGCCTGGTTAGGCACCTCTGTGGGCCACTTCCAAATACAGTTCTCTCCAGACACAGTGTATGAGCTGGGTGGGTGTCTGCAAATGCACTGGACTTATTTTCTGTTTTTATAAATCATGGGTTCCCAGCAGCAATCTGGTCACTGGCTCAGTTCAACTCTACCCCTGTTCTTGCTGGCCGCAGGAGGAATGTAATCCCTCTTTTTCTCCTAGTGATTCTCCCAGGTCTTTGCTCCTCAAAAAAGCTGCACAAACTAGAGCTAGCAATTCATAAATATATTCCCCAAAACACACCTTGAAAAACTGAAGATGAACTGGGATTTTCACAATCGGTCTGGGAGCCTCAGGAAAAGCCGCCTCCCTTCAGCTTGCCATCTTCAGTCCCCATTCCTAGTCTTTTGAGGAGTCTCCACGCTGCTTTCCAAAGTGGCTATACAAGTTTGCAGTCCCACCAACAGTATGTTAGTGTTCCTTTCTCCCCACAACATCTTCAGTAACTGTTATTGTTTATATTCACATTTTGCCAAGAGTGAGGTAGAATCTCAGTGTTGATTTGCATTTCTCTGATTGCTAGTGATGTAGAACATTTTTCTCATTTAATGGCTTTTTAGACTTCCTCTGCTGAGAAGTTTCTGTTTAGTTAGTTCCATAGTCCATTTGTTGATTGGATTGATTGGATTGTTTTCTGAGTTTTTGTATATTCTGGATATTAGTACCCTGACAGAGGCATAGCAGGCAATGATTTTCTCCCATTCCATAGGTTCTCTCTTGGCACTCCAGTAATTATTTAATTGTGCATAAGCTTTATAGTTTAATGCCATCCCAATCATTTATTCTTGACTTTAATTCTTGTACTATGGGAGTCTTTTTAAGGAAGGAGGCACCTACACCAAAGTGGTGGAGTATTGATCCTTTTTTTTTTTTAAAGAGAGAAGGACAGTAAGAGAGAGAGAGAGTGTGTGAGAAAGAGAGAGAGAATCAATTTTTATTGAGTTTTTTACATGGCCTTCATTGCTCTGACATTTAGTTGTGTACGTGGGTGATGGTGTTTGAACCCATGTACTTGTGCATGCTATGTAGGCACCATAACCATTGAGCCACCACTCTAGCCCCTTGATCCTATTCTAGCAATTTTATCGCTTAATTTCTAATTCATTGTTCCATTTTGATTTGAGTTTTGTGCAGGCTGATACATAATGATCTAATTTCAATTGTCTACATATGGCTGTCCAGTTCATCCAGCACCATTTGTTGAACAGGCTATCTTTTCACCACACTAACTATAGTTTTGTCCCCTTTGTCAAATATCAGACTTTAAATATCTGTGGGATTCTCTCAGTATCTTCTAGTCTGTTCCACTGTTATTCAGGTCAGTTTTGATACCGATACCACATTGTTTGTGTTACTGTAGTCCTAGACTATATTTTCAGGTCAGATATTATGACACCTGCTTGGTAACGTTTTGGCTATTCTGGGTTTCCTATTATTTCAAATGAATTTGAGAATTTGGTTTTCTATATCTGTGAAGAATGTCATTGGTATCTTGATGGGGATTGCATTGAATCTGTACAAGGCTTTCAGCAGAATGGCCAATTTAATTATTTTGATTCTGTCTAATCAAGAACATGGAATGTTTTCCCATCTTCTCAGGTCTTCTTCAATTTCTTTTTTTAATGTTCAATAGTATTCATTTTGGAGATCTTTTATATCCTTTGTTAGATTAATGCCCAAGTATTTTATTCTTTTTGAGATTATTGTCAATAGGGTGAGTATCCTGATTTTTCTTTGGCAGAATTGCTGTCTGAGTATATGAAAGCTATTGATTTGAGTGTTGATCTTGTAATCAGCTACTTTGCTAAATTCATTTATAAGCTCTAGAAGTCTTCTGATAGAGCTTTTTGGTTCTTTAAGGAATAGGATCATCTCATTGGCAAATAGAGATAGCTTGACTTCCTCCTTTCCTAATTGAAATCCTTGGATTTCCCTCTCTTATCTGATAGCTCTGGCTAGTGTTTCGAGTACTATATTGAATAAGAGTGGTGAAAGTGGACAGCCTAGTGTTGCACCCAAATTTAGTGGGAATGGTTTCAGTCTTTCTCCATTAATTATAATGTTGGCTATTGGTTTGTTATAAACGGCTCCTACAAAATTAAAGTATGTTTTTTTCATCTCAATCTTCTCCAGAGTTGTGAGCATAAATGAGTGTTGAATTTTATCAAAGGCCTTTTCAATTGAGATGATCATATGGTTTTTCCTTTAATTCAGTTTAAGTGATAAACCACATTTATTGATTTGTGTATATTCAACCCACCCTGCATACCTGTAATGAAGCCCACTTGATCATGATGTATTATCTTTTTGATGTTTTTGGATGTGTTTTGCTAGAATTTTATTAAGGATTTTTGTGTCTATGTTCATCACTGAAATTGTTCTGTAGGTTTCTTTTCTTGATGCTTCTTTGTTGGGTTTTAGTATCAGGCTTATGTTTCCTTCATAAAAATTATTTGGGAGGATTCTCTCCCTTTCAATTTTATGGAATAATATACTAAGGAGATGTGTTAATTCTTCTGTAAAGCTCTGGTAGAATTCTGCTGAAAATTCACCAGGTCCTGGGCTTTTCTCGTTTGGAAGGCCTTTGATTGCTGTTTCAATTTTTCTATCTGAAATTCATTTGTTTAAATTTTCAGTTTCCTCCTGTGTTAATTTGGGAATGTCATATGTGGCTAGGTATTTGCCCTGTCTTCCAGATTATCAAACTTGGAATAGTATAGTTTTTCAGAATAACTTCTGATAATCCTCTGGATTTTGGTTGAGTCAGTGGTGATGTCTCCAGTTTCATCTTTGATTTTGTTGATTTGCTTCATTTCATTCTTCCTTTTGGTGAGGTTGGCTAGGTATCTGTCAATTACGTTTATTTTTTCAAAGAACCAACTCTGTTTTGTTGAGTCTTTGTATTGTTACTTTATGCTCAATTTCATTGATTTCAGCTGTGATCCTGGTTATTTCTTGCCTTCTGTTAGATTGGGGATTGGATTGTTCTTTTTCTTAGGAATTTGAGTTGGAGTGTAAGTTTTTTAATTTGGGCTCTCTCCTGATTTTTGATGAAGGCACTCAGTGCTATTAATATACCTCTTAAGGAACACTCTCATACTGTTCCAGAGATATTGACATGTTTTATTATCATTCTCATTCATTTGCTAGAATTTCTTGTTTTGTGTTCTCATTTCATATTTGATTCATTCTTCATTTAAGAAAGTGCTTTTCAATCTCTATGGATTTATGTACTTTCTGTTGTCTTTCTTGCTGCTAATTGCTAAGATACTGCTTTGTTCTGACAGGATACATGGGAATATATCAACTTTTTTTGTATTTGTTGAGATTTCATTTGTGAACTAGGATATGATCTGTTTTGGAGAAGGATCCATGTGCTACTGAGAACAAGGTAATTCAGTTGATTTGGGATGGAATATTCTGTAAATGTCTGTTAAGTCTAATTGATTGATAGAGTTCTTTATGTGAGAGATATCTTCATTGAGTTTTTGCTTTGATGATCTGTCTATTGTTGATAGTGGTATCAAAATCCCCCAGTATTACTGTGCTGAAGTCGATAATTGTTTTAATGTCCTCGAGTACTCTTTCCACATATTTGGAAGGGTTTTAGATGTTAACTAGTTGTATCTTCTTGTTTTAACGTAGCTTTTCCTAAGATATAGATACCTTCTGACTAATTTTTGTCAAAATTAACTTTGTCAGACAAGGATTGCAACACTGGTTTGCTTTCTTCGGCTATATGCCTGGTAGGCTTTTTGCCAAAATTTCACCTTCAATTGTGCCTATTTTTGGCTGTGACATGTGTCTCCTGTAAGCAGCATATTGTTGGATTGTGTTTTTTGATCCAATCTGCTAATCTGGTTCTTTTGATTGGGGCATTGAGTTCATTCACTTTTACTGTTAGAATCTATATGTGATTCTGGATCCCTGGCATTGTGAACTTTGCTGTATTTTGCACCATCTTGGATATCTTTTAGTGAGTTTTGCGTTTATTGATTTTCCTCTGCTTATGGGCTTTGGGAGGTGTTAGCTTGTCCCTCTGTTTGAAGTTTGTCTTTGAGTATTCTCTGCAGAGTTGGTTTTGTGTTCATGTATGATGATAGTTTGTTCTTATCATGGAAGTATTTTATTTACCCATCTCATTTAAAGCTGAGCTTTGAAGTGTATAGTATCTTTGGCTGGAAATTATTTTCTTTCAATATTTGAAAAATATCTTTCCATGTTCTCCTGGCATTTTTTGTTTGAGCTGAGTAATCCTCAGTAATCCTTATTGTTCTACCTCTGAATGTGATTTGGTGTTTTTCTCTTACTGTTTTAAAATTCTTTCTTTGATATCTCAGTTATTCATTTAGTATATGATTGTCTTGGTGAGTTTCTCATTTGGTTAGATCTGTTTGGTGTCCTATAGGCCTCTTGAATTTGAATTTCTGGATCAGTTCTGATATGGGGGAAATTTTCTTTGGTTATCTCATTGAGAAGGTTCTTTAGGCTGTTCATTTGTTTTTCTATGTTCTCCTTTATCCTAATTACTCTCATGTTTTTATTCAATCTTGTTCGCTGCTTCTTGGAAGTTCTGATCATGCTAGTATGTTTTTCTTTTTTTCTCTGGTATATCCTCCTTGCATTCAAGATTACTCAACCTGTCTTCATTATCTGATATTTGTTCTTCAGAACTGAAGTTATACTGCATTTACTCTGATGTTAATATATTTCATTGAACTTTTATTTTGGTTAACTTTGTGTTTCAATTTTAAGATTTCTGCTTTGTCTTTTTTCAGAATGTCTAGCTCTTTATCCAAGTGGTCTCTCAGCTCCTGAATTTGCTCTCTTATTTCCTTAATTAATTCTTCTTTTAATTCTTTATTATTTTAATAATCAGATTGTTAATACTTTCTTCTAGGTTTTCATCAAGGCCCCTATCTGTGGACTCCTTGGCTGAGGAGTTGTGAAATTGAGGATGAGAATTGGTTCTCTTTTTCTTCATTTTCAGGGTTGGAGAGTGGGGCCTCTTAGCCCTCTTTGTTGTTTTTTGTTGTTGTTGTTGTTTTTGTTTGGGGTTTTTTTTTGTTTTTGTTTTTATTTTTTTACTTTGTGGATGTTATGAGTTGTGAGGTTTTTGTCTGTTTGGTAACTTGGGCTGGATGGAATTTGGGAAGTTGAGATTAACAGCAGGCTCCCCAACCTATGGCTAATTGGCCTTTGTGTTTTATAATACCTCACAAGATAAGGCAAAAGAGAATATGGGTAGCCAATGAGTACAATAAACAGTGTTAACCTAGTTACTTTTTTTCTCCTGAAACTGTTACCATGTTAAATACTACCTATAAGTGGAATGATAGAATTAATAATTCTCTCTGGGCACAACACTATGAACCATCAGAGTATAATTGGATTAAAACAAGCAAACATTATCAAATTTGTCATTCATGTCAGATTTCCATACAGGCCAGTTAAAACATAAAATAAACAATGTTGAACTAGTTAATTTGCTCCTTTTGTAGCTGATATACTATTAGTTATCACCTATGGGAGGAAATATGTGATTAGCAATTATCTGCAGATGGAGAAAACTCATGTTGAGCTTACAGACATCTGAGGGTTAAGAATCGAGGTAGGAAGGCAGACAGTCTTATGGTTACGAAGTCAGAGAAGAAAGCAGGGTGAGTATAGACATACTGTAAGAATGTACAGATTACCAGAAATAAAAATCAAAATAAAAACAAACCAACAAACAAGCGAAAAGAAAAAAAGGAAAGAGAGGAAGAGGGAGAGACTGGGGGGATAATGTTGGGGGGTCTGAAAGTTAGAATAGGGTTTGGCTATTTCTGGAGAAGAGGAATGATGTGGACAATGGAGATGTGAAATATTAGGGGCCCTGGCCTTGGTTTAATTGTCTTGCAGGCTACACTGACTCTAGGCTGTAGTTTCCTATTTGGCTGAATTTTCCCTGGGGTCATAAGAGGAGCCAGGTGATGATAATGAGGGTCCTATTAAAAGTTCTGCCCTCCTTGCCTGTATGCCCAAAATGGTGCAGCATGCACTACTTACTCCTGGAAGCAGGGATAATATTCTCTCCTCCAAAGCAGAGATGCCTCTGAGTTGTCCCAGTTCAAGCACAGAGCAGAGTTCCTATTTTCACTCTGCCTATTCACAGCAGAGTGTAGGATCTTAACAGGATTATGGGGAAATCTGCCATAGATTCCCAATTCCATTTCCCTGTTTGTATGAAGTTGCAGCAATCTGACCTCCTCCTAGATGGGAGGGGAGTCTGCCCCCATCTCTGCAGCAGACATGCTGAGAGGACCTGATTTCAGCCCAATCCAGCTTTTCTATGTGCAGGAAGTCTCTGCGTGACTGCGTGACTGAACAGATCCAACTTAGTCAATCAGCATCTCACTTGTGCCTGTATTGATTGAGGGTCAAGGGCAGTCCCTGGTGACTGGCTGGGTCTGAATTAGCTCCCCTTCCTCTTGTTATACTCAAGTCTCTGAGTCATTGATCTCCCATTGACCCATGCTGTGCTGAGCACATGTTTTCCAATACATGCACCTTGCAGGAAGGTAACTTCCCAGGCATTTCTTCCTTTCAGTTCAAGGAGAGTGTCCAAGCACGACTTCCCTGTAGTCCACCATTTTCCACCACCATCTCAGGTATCTTTTGAGTTTTTTTCACAGTGACATTTGTACCACTAAGCACAATTTCTCACATCTACTTCCATCCAATAATACGTTTGAATAAATAAATTAATAAATGCAGGGTTTTGAAAGAACCCCCAAATACTCAGACCCACACCAAGGCTTCTGATTATTTATTGTCTTTTATGAGTCTGTGACAGTTGAAGAAATCAGTGATCCCATATGTCATTCTCACATTTTCTTGAAAAGACTCATTCTGCTTTAAGCCTCAAGCCATCCAATGCTACCACACGCACCAAGTCATCTCTATCATTTGTCAAAATTCTCCTGGTCATTGATCTCCACTAATGTCAGAATTGAAAGCTAGATCATGATGTCATTGACATCAAATTCCTGCCAAATCCTTAACTTCAGGAGGGTTAGAGCTAGCTTTATAGTGGATCATGTGTGGATATTGAAATCTTTAAAATTTCTAACTATCTTTTGCCATAGTAGACCACAGTTTCACCCCACCTCAACATAAGAAAGGTATTAATAATATGATCATTTATAAGATTCATGTCTACCGTTGCCTAGACACTTCCTATGAAAATAACTGTTGAAATCTTGTGTACATATTGTTTCATCTTCACAAATATTTGACTTACACACTTTATTATCCTCACTTTACTTATGAAGAAAAAGTTTCACAGTGGAAGTAACTTGCTAGAGATAAATAATTACACAGTAAAGTCTTCTTGGCTCCAAATATTATTTCTTCAAACCAGTATTTATCTACTTGATAGCAGGTAATACAAAATTTCTGCCAATATTACATTGAAGAAAGAGTGCTATTAAAATATAAAAATAAACAAGCATAAACTCAGTTTTTAAATGAAAATAAACAAGAAAATATGATTATTATTTGCCTTTGCTTTTCATGTGGTGATCAAAAAATCCCTGAGTAAGTGGCACGGGAGTGGATACTAGAAGTAACTAATGAGTCATGGAAAATCTGGATAAAAGTATGAGTTTGTACGCATGTCTGGGAACAAAAGAGAGTTGGTGATGTAAGAGAGAGTGAGCAGCATGCTCCTATAAAATGAGGCTGAATACCTGTCACTTTTGGCAAAATCCTTCATATTCCTTTAGTTCTAGTTCCATCAGGTCTAGATCATTTGAATCACAAATTCAAGAATGGGAAGGATTTTGAATTATCTTCCAGATACAAGTTGATTTATGCATGGGGACAATGCCACCTTGTTTGGACTTTAAAATCTACCATGTTAGATTTTAGAAGAAGTAATTTAGAGGGGGATTAAGAAGAGAAAAATAAGTAGTTAAAGCAATGAGAATGTTTGGTGTTGAGTTTGGATAGGAAAAAGTGAAAAAGTTTTAGACACACACTGAAGTAGGAAGATCTGATTTGTTGATATCCTGTTGGGGGCTGAGGGAGAGGAAGACTGAGCTAAGCCAGGATAGGTTTCTACAAAGGAATAACCCTTAATGCTGTTCCTTGGTAGACTATGATAAAGTAATATCTCCTCAAATTTTAACTACAGGAAAGCAATATCTTCATGATATAGTCTTTTCATTTATGATTGCACTGTGCCTGCTGTTTGATCATCAAGGTGATATTTCCAATTTTTTATGTATAGGCATTTCAAAAATGATACTTCTAAAGCACAAATTGGATCTTGATACTCTGCTTAAATCCTCAACTGGTTCTTCTTTGCTGATATTCTTGGGTTGATAGTTGAAATATGGTAACTCTCAAAAATAAAGTTACATGTTGTTTTGTTTAACCAAATCAACTAATTTATTTTACTGTATGATAAAGTTACCTCTTTTGCTTCTTTTTTTTAAGAGAGAGGAATAGAGCAAGAGAGAGAAAAAGAGAGAATCAACTTTATTTATTTTTTCATCTGATTTTAGTTTCTCCAACACTTAGTGGTGTATGTGGTGTTGGGGTTTGAACCTGGGTACTCATGCATGCCAAGCAAGTGCTCTAACCATTGAGAAACTACTCCAGCCCCCCTCCTTTGCTTCTTAACAGAAATACATCTTACATTCCTTGTACTCTTTTCATGAATTGTTTCCCTTCACCTTTAGTTTTTTCTAATAGCTTAATTAAAAATATTTTGGAACTGTTTGTAACTTCTCTTTTTAGGAAATAGAGAATTACCAATTATATTTAAGAACTTTGTATCATATTAGCAAATTTTATGAATATATATTTTATAGGTATATGCCTTCTCATAGTGCAACTTTTCAATATGGCAAGAAATCATACTTATTAAAGCAGATTCACATATAGATAGTCTCTCTAAAAAATAACTAAAGTTATATAATCTTAAATTGGGTTTAATAGGGAATGGTTCAGTAGCTTCCTAGCTAGAAATGATCTGGGTATTTAGTGAATCTATCATTTACTAACCTATGGACAGATTGCATTTCCCAAAATATTTTTAGGAAGACATAGAGCACACTTGCTATTATTGCTTTACATTTTATTTCATCTTAATTGCCAAATAATATACTGATGGGACATAACGTAATGTTATAAAGTGTGCAAACATTATGGAATGATTGAATTAAGTTTCTTAGCATAGATATCACCTCAGCTATGGATCATTACTTTGTCATGTACATTTAAAATCTACTTTTATAAAGTTTGAGAGGTACAATGTATTATTATGTACTATAGTCATGCTCACATGCAAAATGTCATTAGAATTCAGTCCCCTTTGCTAACTAACGTTTGTCCTCTTTGACTTAGATTTTCCCTTTCCTTATCAACATTCATAACTCTGCTCTGTTCCAGGTCATCTGGTAACCAGTATTCTGTTCCCTCCTTCTATAAATTTGACTTCTGTAGATTCCACATATATGAGTTTTTATGCAGTGCTTTTCTTTCTATGCCTGGTTGATTTTACTTATCCTCCACATTCATTAACATTATTGCAAATAAATATCTTTCTTTTTAAAATTGGATAATATTCTGCTTCATATATGTACCACATTCTCTTTATCCACTCATCATCTATTGATGGTGCATAGTTGATTGCATATCATGGCCATGGTGAATAATGATGTAACAAGATGTGAATGTGGATACTTCATAAACACACTGATTTTAGTTCCTTTACATATATTCCTCAAATTGGGATTGCTGGATCATATGGTAATTCTAGTTTAAGTTTCTTGAGGGACCTTCATACTGCTTTTTGTAAGCCATTGTACTAGCTTGCAATTTCACAAAGAATGTGCAAGTTTCCATTTTCCCCATGTCCTTGCCAACAATGTGTCTTTCATCTTTCTGTTAATGGCCATTCAAATAGTTGGGAGGTAGTACCTCATTTTCATTTTGATAAGTTTTTCCTTTATAAATGATAGAAAGGATTTTTGTATTTATTTCGGCCATTTGCATATTCTACTGAGAAACATCTATTCAGGATCCTTCCTTAGTTTTACTACGCTTGCTTTCTTGTTATTACACTCCTCATATATTTTGGATATTAGCTTCTTCTGAGATATATGATTTAAAAATAATTTCACCATTCTCTGCATTTTCTCTTAGACACTTTTTCTTGTTTATTTTGCTGTGCAGAAGCTCTTTACTTTGATGTAACCTCAATTGTCCATTTTTGGTTTTGTTGCCTGTGCTTTTGGGTCTTGTGTAAGAAATCATTGCTCAAAGCAATGTCATGGAGCTTTTCACTTGTATTTCCATCTAGTAATTATAGAGTTTTAAGTCTTATGTCTTATGCATTTAATCCAATTTCAGTTTGTTTTTTATATGGAGTAGAGTAATAGCCTGTTTCATTCTTCCACATATGGATATCTAATTTTCCTAACACCAGGTATTTAAAAAAATTATATTTCTGCTCTCTTGGGAAAAAATGTATAGTAGATTGCTAAAAGCTCATCAATTTAGAATTTTACATCTAATGAATTACTTATCTCAATGAAGGTGAAATAAGGAAAATTTCAAACTAAGAAGAATTAAATTTGTCAAGATGAAAGATACATATAAGTAACAGAATGCTAGAAATAGGGACATGAGAGTATACATAAAAGTGACTTATTTTATAATTTCTTTAAAAAACTAATTGACAGTTAACATATTAACATATTGTACAATTTGTCATTTATTTGGAAGTAAAATTTCTGACAACAGAAGTGCAAAGATAGTTGTACTAATGGTTGAAAAAATGAAAAATGAAAAAACATAAAGAAGTGCAAAGATAAGGGTAGATAATGCAATTGTGTTGTTGCATTACACTTCCACATAATGCACTCAAAATTTTATAGTATAGTTGCAGGTAGTCTATTATAAATTGAATATATACTGAAGAATGTAGGGAAACTGTTGAAAAATATATTACTATTAAGTCAATAGGAAGAAGTAAGTAGAATCATAAAAATGTGAATGATCCAAATAAAAGCCAGAAAAGAGAAAAAAGAATAAAGAATTGATGGTACACAGAAAAAATTGAAGAAACAAAACTTAAAAGAAATCATATCGATAATTACTCTAGATTCAAATGGATTAAGCACACTGATTAAAAGACAGAAATTGCCTGTCCACAGAAAAATTCAAGACCCAAATAATATTCTATCTTCAAAAATCCCACTTAAAATACAGGGATGCAGATAAGTTTCATTTAAAAGTAAATGAACGGGACATTATAATTATACATAAAAGTGGGACTAATTGTGATACATGATATAGTATGTGCATATATGCTTTTTTCACAATGACCCCACTATAAGTGAAATTCAATGCACTTTAAAAAGCTTAAAAATGGTAAATGTATGCAAAGGATACATCAAGCCCATACCAAATATAAAAAACCTGCAATTATATATATTTTAGACTTATGAGGAAGTAGTAGGGATACAAAGAGGAAATGAAAAGCTCAAATCATCTCTACTTGCTACATTATCCTATATTTAGAAGACACACAAAACTCCAGGAGAAGATTTCCAAAGCTCATTAATGGATTCAGGAAAGCAGTAGCAAACAAAATCAATACCCATAAATCAATTGTGCTTTCCTCCAATGACAAATCTGCTGAAAAAGAAATTAGAAAAGCTATTCCATTCATAAACTTGAAAAAAATAAAGTACTGGGGATCAGTCTAACAAAATATATGAAGGACCCTTATAATGAAAGTAAAGAACATTAAAGAAGAAAAATGAAAAAGACCTTAGAAAATGAAAAGACTTCCCATTTTCTTGGATAGGCAGAATTAATATTGTCATAATGTCCATTCTACCAAAAGCACTACACAGATTCAATGCAATCCACATCAAAATTACAACACCATTCTTCACAGAAATAGAAAAAGCAGTCATGAAATTTATTTTGAAAAAGAATAGACCCAGAAGAGCTAATGCAATCCTTGACAAGAAAACATATCAGAATGCATCATAATGCCAGACCTGAAACAAAACAAAAAGCACTAGAAATAAAAACAGCATGTTACTAACATCAAAACAGATATGAATATCAATGGAATAGAATAGAAGACACAGAGAGAAAATAGTATAAATAAAGTCATCGCATATTAGACAAAGGAGCCAAAAACTAAGTTGGAGAAAAGGAAGTCTCTTTAAAAATTGTTTCTGGGAAAACTGGAAAATCATGTAGAATGAAATTGAACCCCTCTCACCCTGCACACAATTCAATTCAAAGTAAATTAAAGACCTAGAAATTATACCAGAAAACTTGCACCTGCTGGAAGCAAATGTATGCCCAGTACTCCAATATGTTGGCTCAGGAACTGAGTTCCTTAACAAGACTCCTAAAGCACAATAAGTAAACTTAAAAAGCAACAAATAGGATGGCATCAAATTGAAAAGTTTTATTTCCCCACAGCAAATGAAGCAATCAAGATTGTGAAAAGAGACCCCACAGAATGTTAGAAAGTGTTTTCCATTTGCTCCCAGGTAGTGCATTTCATTAACATCCAGGATATATAGAGAGCTAAAAAAAATACAAAAAGCCTTAACATTAAGAAAAAAATCAATCAAATCAGTAAATGGGCAGAAGAACTACATAGGAACTTCTGAAAAGAAGAACTACACATGGTCAATAAATATTTGAAAACAAGTTCAACATCTCTAGCAATTAGAGAAATGTAAATTAAAACTACAGATATTTCATCTCACTCCAATCAGAATAGCCATTATCAAGTATACAAGTTACCAAAAGTGTTGGTGATGATGCGGGGAAAACAGTACACTCATACATTGTTGGTGGGACTATGAATTATTACAAGCACTCTGGAAAGCAGTAAGGAGATTCCTCAAAAAACTAGGGTTGGAATCATCATATGAACCAGGTATCACACTCCTTCATAAAGAAGAATGATTTTATGGCATTTGTCAGTAAATGGATGGAACTGGAGACTAACATGCTAAGTGAAATAAGTCAGTCCTATAAAGTCAATTGTTGGATGTTTCTCTGATATGCAGAAATGAATCTAAAATAAGGTGGAGAGGACAGCATAAAAAAAGAATAGAGGAAAGATGAGAGTGATGTAGGAAAGATGAATCATGGACACCAAAGGAATTTTCAGGAAGCAAGTTGAATTATGTTGCAGCATGACTGAGGGCAGGTAGCCACAAATTCTGAGTACAAGAGAGCAGTGCTCTTAGATATTTATACTCTTTGGGTGGTTGCAAAACCATTAAATTTTCATTAAAAACTGATTGGTCATCAGACAGAGGTATTACAACAATTTGTTTATCAAGAAAAAAACAGGAATAGCAACTAGTAAACTTTGTACAGTTTTTGCAGAGGCTGCCTTCTCGACAGAGTCTATTGCCCCAGTTAACTGTTAAGCCTAGAATTTGCAAGAAACAGGAAACATCTGCAGGCAGAGAGGTAACCACAAACAAGAGCTTGCTGTTGAGAAAAATTAAAGTGTAAAAATCCTCCTTTTTTGTTCTTATTCTTTGGGCAGGGGGATTATTTTCTCTTTTTGAACAGGAGGCTTCTTCCTCTTGCTTCAAGAGGATTAGACAAAGGGGAATAAAAGGAAGGGAAGGACGGATGTGACAGGGAAACCTAGTGGAATTAATCAGATCTAACTTTGCTATGTCATACATGAACATACCATAGCTAATCTCACCATTATGCGCACCCACAATACATTAAAACAAACAAACAAAAAATCTATTAGCAGGCAGAAGATGCCTGCTAGCGGAAGACTGCATTCCTCATTGCTCTGTGATTCTGGAAGACAGCTGAGGTGACTGCCATCATGAGGCAATCACCCTGCAGTGGGATCCCAGAGACTTGAGCTACAACTATGCACTTCTTGCAAGCACCTGCCACATGATCTGTGGTGTAGCTGGGGGACCAGGAGCAAAACAGGCATGGACAACATTTCCCCCAGGGATGCTCAAGTTGAAAGAACAAGGGAAAGCCCAGCCTGGTTTCCCCTTTGAACATGGTGGCTCTTGTGACTGGTAAGCACAAATCAAGGAATGAGCACATGAAGTATGGAAGGGCTGTGTCATGGGCTGCAGAAGGGATGAAGGACTGACTCCCCACCTCATGAGTGGAGTCCTAGGGAGACTCCTGGGACCCAGATTTCCTGCAGAGTTAGACAGATGATGGGTTAGATAGCAACTATACACTCTCATTGACTGTTTTGACTACCTCAGTGAATACAATTCCTAAATTGTTTGTGAAATTTTTTTCCTTTTTTTCCTTTTGTTTTTCATTTTTGTTGTTGTGTTCATTTTTGCTCTTCTGAGTTTGGATGAAAGGTGTCTCCCAAAAGCTCAGTATGTGAGAAAATATAGAAAGGCTAAGAGATAAAAGGATGGGGTCATGAGAGCCTTAACTCAATCAGTGAGTTGATCCTGATAGGGATTAACTGGTAACTGTAGGCTGGTAGAGTGTGGCTGGAGAAGGTGGGTCATTGGGAGCATGCTTTTCAGATATGCTCAGCCTCACCTTGAGCCCTGAGCAATGGAGCCAGTCTTCTATGCACTAAGACCTCTGAAACCATGAGCCCCAAAATAAACCTTTCCTAATAAAATTTTTCTCGTCAGGTCTTTTACTCACAGTAATGAAAAAGCTGTCTAAAATAAATATATATATTTGGTTTTTAAAAATTGTTAGTGTTTTTTTTTAATGCAGTAATTTTTCTCTGCCATGCCTTTTGAGGGTTGGGATTTTGCTTAGTATATCTTGATTGTTTTTCAATTGTCTATTTCTTTTGCTCTCCTTCTCTCTTTCCTTCTGATGAAAGCCAAATTCTATTGTCCTCTCTCCTCTCTCTCTCTCTCTTCCTTAATTGTGTTACTTCTACTTTTTCTCCTTCTTCCTTATAACTATCGCATCCTGCATCTCTTTTGCACTTTTCCTATTCACTTTTTGAAATTGTAAACTCTTTTTCACCTTCCTATCATATTTTCTTTTAATTGTTTTCTCACCATCTTTTAGCACTAATAGGGGTGTAGAACACCTGCCTCCATCATTAACGCTATGAAGGCCATAGTTGACAACTGTTGTTTGCTGTAAAGTCAGATTATAATTCATGGTTACTTATTATTTTCACTGATGACAAGTACTGACATGGTCATTTCTGGGGTTTTGTGGCAATTAACATTGTAGATATCTTAGTAGGAGTCTAATAAGCAGATTAATGGTATCTATTGCTTGCATTGTTTGTTGTGATTGTTTCCCTCTATTTTGTGTGGTGCTGGTAATCTACAGGAACACTAAAAGTTCACAGGTTTGAGATTTAGGTGCTGAACTAAACATCCCCCAACATTTCTCCAATGAAAAGAAGGATACACACAGAGAAAAAGTAAGCCCAAACTTTCAACAAGGACTCAGGGATGATCAATTAGAGAAGGAACTCAGAACCCATCTATTGGCATATCCCATATATCAAATCCAGACAGAAGTCTCAGAACCAATAAGTAATTACACACAAAAAGACACACACAAAATAAAAGGAAGAGGAATCCACTTCAATTGTTATGCAACAAGACCTTCAAAAATACGAGAAAACAGGCAAAGAAATTTCCCCCTAAAATCCACAATCCCCCAACAAAGGATCCCACTGAGAGTGAAATGGGTGAAAACCCAGAGATTATAAAATTTAATTACCAAATTGTTCAATGAATTAAAAGAAAATTTAAGGAAGGAATTAAAAGAGCAATTACACGAGATGAAAGACCACTTTAATAAAGAAGTAGAAATTGTGAAAATAAACCAAGTAGAACTCCTAGAAATGAAAGACAAACTCAAAGTACAAATTCACTTGAAGACATCACTAACAGATTAGACAGTGTAGTAAATAGAACCGCACCCCTTGAAGACAGAACTTCCAGCACTAAAGATAGGCTATATGATCTCGAATATATAGAAGGCAGTAAGGGAAAAATTATAGACATGACCAGAATATACAAGATCTCTGGGACAACGTTGGTTTTTATTTTTTATTAAGGAGTTGAGTTGTACAATCTTGCATGTGTTTAAAGTAACGATATGCATTTGATCCTAAACAATAGTTACCCCCATATTGCACAAACCCCAGTCTCTAATTCTTCTATATTATACTGCTATAACAGATATAAATGTATTGTGTGTATATATACATATGTACAAGATTATGAATTTTTCAGAATTAAATGGTTACCTAAATATTATTTGACTTCTCTGGAGGTGGGGTAAAGAATATGCTACATTGTTGATTGTCTTCCTAGTTTCGTACTTATCTTCCCTTACTTTCTCATCTCCCTGTTTCCACCTTCCCCCTTAACCCCTACATTTATATGATTCCCCTAGATTATGGGTTCCTATGCCCTTGGTGGATCCAATACACGAGTTTGACAACCTTTCACCCAAGCCTGGGTTTAGCTCTAGCCTCAATAAATTAGGGAAAACATTAACCCTGGACTATCTGGGTTTGGCTAACTTTGTTTAGCATGATTTCTTCCATTGCCCTCCTTCAAAGGCAGCAATATCATTGAATATCATTGTTTCTAATACTGACTAGAACTCCATTGTATGTATATACCAGAGCTTTTGGATCCATTCATTTAGTGAGCAGCATCTAGGTTGATTCCATAATTTAGTTATTGTAAGTTGAGCTGATATGAACATAGAGTTTGCTAAGTCAATGCAATGTCCTCATTCTATCTCATGGGAAATGCATAGAAGAGGGACCATTGGTTCCTACGGTAGATCCAACCCTAATTTTTTGAAGAGTCTCCACACTGCTTTCCAGAGTGGCTGTACCAGTCTGCATTTCCATCAACAGTGTCTTAGTGTTCCTATCTCCCAAAACACCCTCCGTCATCTGTTATTGTTTATGTTCTTCATATTTGCCAGTCTGACTGGAGTAAGGTGAAATCTGAAGGTAATTTTGATTTCCATTTCTCTGCTTACTAGTGATTTAGAACCCTTTCTCATGTAGTCATTGGCTTGTTCAATGTCCTTTGTTGAGAAGTTTCTGTTTAGCTCTCTGGCCCATTTATTGATTGGATTGTTTGTGTTTTTGATATCAAGGTTTTGAGTTCTTACAAATTTTGGATATCAGTCTCCTGTTGGAGGAATCACAGACCATGATTATCTCCCATTCTGTGGGTTCTCTCTTGATAGTTTTTACCAATTCCTTGGCTGAGCAAAAGCTTTTTAATTTAATGGCATACAACTCATTAATTCTTGACTTGAATTCTTTCACTTCCGAAGCCTTTTTGAGTAAGTTGTTTCCAATTACCACATGCTAGAATTTTGGTCCTAATTTTTCTTCTATGGTAACTGTTTTTAATTCCTAATTCCTTGATCCATTTTTATTTGATTATTATTCAGGGCAAAAGATACGGATCTAATTTCCAATTCCTGCACATGGCTATCCAGTTTGTCCAACATCATTTGTTGAATAAGCTGTCATTCGTCCATGTTATATTTTGACCCTTTTTGTCAAAGATTAGATGTTTAAAGATTTGTGAGTTTGTCTCAAAGCATTCTATTCTATTCCATTGGTCTTCTTTCCTACTTTGATACTAGTACCATGCTGGTTTTTGTTACTACAGCTCTATAATATAATTTTAGATTTGATATTTGAAAACCACCTGTTCTATCCTTCTTGCTTAGTAATGTTTTTGCCTGTTCTGGGGTTCTTTTTTTTTTCCCCTTTTTCTTTTTTTATTAGAGGAGTAAGTGAGAGTGAGAGAGAGAGAGAGAGAGAGAGGGAATCAATTTCATTTAGTTTTTCATGTGGTATTTTTTGCTCCAACCCTTTGTTGTGTATGTGGTTCTGTGGTTTGAACTTGGGTGCTTGCACATGCCAGTCAAGCTTCATGACCAGTGAGCCACTGCTCCAGCCCCTGTTCTGGGTGTCTTGTTGTTCCAAATGAATTTGCGATTTGCTTTTTCTATATCTGTAAGAATGATCTTGGTATTTTGATGGGGACTTTACTTTTGGCAGAATGGCCATTTTAATTGTATTAATTCTGTATAACCAAGAACATGGAACATCTTTCAATCTTCTCAGGTCTTCTGCAATTTCTGTCTTCAATGTTCAATAATCTTCATTATAGAGGTCTTTTATTTCCCATGTTAGATTAATTCCCAAGTATTTTATTCTCTTTGAGGATATTATGAATGGGACTGATTTCCTGAATTATTCTTCTGCCCTATTATTGTTATTGTATGGGGAAACTATTGATTTATGGGTGTAGCAGGGTCGCCTGCTACTTTGCTAAATCTGTTTATAAGCTGTAGCAGTTTTCTAGTGGAGGTTTTTGTATCTTCCAGTTATAGGATCATGTCAACAAACAAAAAGGACAGTTTGACTTCCTTCCTTCCTAGGTATACATTGCCTATTTAAACCAATATTAAAATTAATAACCCTGGAATTTGCATATAAAAGAAACATGAGAAGATTCTGAAGTATGGGGAAAAGGCAAATGGGCTAGGGACCTGTGGGCCTGAAGAATGACATGTTGGTGAGTTTTCTGATTTTTCTTCTTGCCTCATAAATCCCAACTTGGAGCTGAAGAAGGTGATGACCAGGAAACAAGTATCAGACAAAACAAAGGGAAGGAAAGTAAAGAGGAAAAGGAAGGAGGAGGAAGAAGGAGAAGAGGAGGAAGGGAAAGAGGAGGAAGAGGAAGGAGCAGCAAGAGGAGGAGGGAGGAATAGAAGACCAATGAAAGCTATACTCTCTAGTATAAGAACCACAAAAAGAGCAAAAAAAAAAAAAAAAGGCATTAGAATCTGTCATTCCCGTATGACTACTTTGAAACCGAGTTTCTTAAATGATATGTTTCATAAATGATGGGTAGCATAGCTAAATCAGGGAAAGCACAAGGCATTAATGTCAACAACTTTTCTCCACTCCATTTAATCTTTAAGTCTTTAAACCCACAATCTCAATGAGTCAGTGGTCTAGAAGCCTTGTATTAACAATAGACAAAAGATGCAAGCTTATGGTGCATTATAATTCTACACAAGAGTGGGGTTCATTGTGACATATTCATATGCACATAATTTTCTCCATTTAATTCCCAAGATCTTCCCCTTTCCCTATCTACCTTTCTCTCCCCATCCCCTACTCTGCTGAGGACATGCACACACACACACTTTTTATTAATGTGTTTATTTGTCCATTAAATGATCGGGGTATTTGTGAGGGTTTGGTGCTTTTGATTACTTTATGTTTTGTGAATAATAATCGTCTGTTAGAAGATTAACGGGGAAAGGTTTCCTATTCCTTAGATTGCATTTTCATGCTGTGTCCTTTCCTGTGCAGAAAATTTTTAATTTGATGACCTCTTACTGATCCTTGAACTTAAGGTTTTTATTAAGGACATTGATATCTGAACATTTGTGTTGAAGTATTGCCTGTATGTTTTCTTGTAGCAGTTGCAAAATTTCTAATTCTTTGGTCCTTGAACCACTTTGAGTTTTCTTTTATGCAAGTGATAGGACTCTAGTTTCGTTGTACACATGGCTATCCAGTTTTCTCAACATTTTGCTAAGGACACTGCCCTTTCTGCAGCGTATGTTTTTGGTGACTTTGTCAAGGATGAGATGACTTTGACTGTGTGGGTTTACCTCTGTGTTTTCTATTCTATTCCACTGGTCTTCATGTTTGTTTTAAAACCAGTACCATGTACTTTATTTACTAAAGCTTTGTAGTCTAATAGGAGATAGGGTATTGAGATGCCTACAGCTTTGATATGTCATTTATGATAAAGTTAAAACTTAGTTGTTTCCTGTATAGACAAGGAAGCCAGGGTAGTAATGATTTGTCTATTTTTATATTTTGAAGCATTGGTATGTGTTTAAAATAATCCAATGAGTATTTTTGCTGTGATTTGCCCTGACACTAGAATGGCACATTTTCTGTGTAGTTCTTTTGGACAAGTAACAAACGACTTTCCAGATTGCTGCCCCCCATTGGACATTAGCCTTGGCTAATGGAGGAAATTTGGATATGAGGTGAATTGTGTAGATTTTATAAGACCAACTCTTCAAGTAAATCCAAATCAGTTGCTTGAAGGTCATACTCCCAGCACCCAAAAATAATATGCTATTTTAATACTTTAGGCATTTAAACATTTTTAAAAGAAATTTTGGTTCTTGAACCATGATTTTGTTACCATCTCTATTTTACTTGATTTCACATTTCTATTAACCAAAAACAACATAGGTGAAGGATATAATTTGTTCTGCTGCTATCCACTGGGCTCTGAATTTTTAAAATCCTCATATTGATGGATATCATGTTAGAATTATTAAAATGGGATAAATTCCTAAGCCAGAAAAATATAATTCTATGAGATTTTTCTGGCATTTATTTGAAATTTTCAATTTTTGCTTAGAACAAATGCATGAAAATACAAAAAAATGTCATTAGTAAGAAAAAAGTTGGGTACTAAATTTAATGGTGAAGCCAGTACCTAATCCATAGAGTATAATTAAAGCAGAAAACATTCAGAAATCTAATGAAATAAAACAAAAGACACAACAGTTAGTAATACAAACCTAGGTCATGTGGAACTAAAGTCAAAGGAAAAGAGAAATAGAAAATATTTGCATAAAAAATATCCTAAGGTTCAGTTCTGAGTATTTGTGCCCTCCTAAATTTCACTGATCTAATAACACTAACATCCCAAATCATGGTATTGCAAGTTGCAGCTGCCCACTGATCGTGTTGGGAGGTGATTAGATCACTGTCATTATCATTTTGTTCATTATTCCCCTGGCCTTCTTGAGTTTTCTTAGCTCATAACACAATCCAACAATTTTCCCAGTCTTTCCTGACTGGCTTAATTTTTAGAACACCCTTACTGCTCAGCCCAGTGGGAGACTCTTGGAGCTTCTCAAACCTTTGTTCTACATTAAACTACTGTTTTTATTATCAAGGGTATAGAGCATGCCAAATTATGTCAGCTCTCTGGGATAGACAAGACTTAAGTCAGTGCTTTGTAATTGTTCAAGGACAGTCATAATGTTGGATAGAATCTGCTCCTTTCCCTCCCTTTCCAAAGACAAGATGTAGGTTGGGATTTTCACTGCCTTCTCACTCCTACTAAGCCAGGTAGTGAGGGTAAGACATATGCTGGTTCATTATTTCAAACTTCCCGTCTTTGTTTTCCATAGTTCTCACGTGTCTATAGTATATCAGTGTTTTGAGGCAGATAAGACAGAAGAGAGTACCTGAAAGATCCCCCAGAAAAATAAGAGTATTGAATGCACGGTCTTGTTCCTTATTTTCATTCATACGGAGAATCTGGAAAGTGGATACAATGGAGCTTTCCTGAGTGGGCCTTTTGAGGAGAGTGTCTGGTCTCCTACTGGTTTCAATGTGGCTGGATTCATGCTCACCCTAGATGCTCTCAACCATTTTCTGAATTTCTGCTGTTAAGGAATAGGGTATGGGTTGGGAGAAGGATTCAAGGCTTCCTATCCCATTATCTTGATGATTTTTAAAGTCAAATTTCTTTTCAATCAGGATATGAAAAACATTCAATTGGGAAAAATAGTCTTTTCAGCAAATGGTGTTGAGATAACTGGATAGCCACATTAACTGATTTTGTCCTATCAATCCACATCTGGAACACCTACAAAAACTTCAGTGTAGTATATACTATATAATTATGTAATAAAATATAATAAAATCATAATAATTATAATGTGATATTTATTAATATAATATATAAACTCTAGATTATGATTTCCAACCTGTTTTAAGGCACATATCAATTGAAATATTTGCAGAATTGAAACTTGAAAAAATGTAAGAGAGAGGCTGGAGCCATGGCTCAGCAGTTTCAGTGCTTGCCTAACATGTGTAGGGACATGAGTTCAAACCCCAGGACTGCATACACAACGAAGTGTAAGAGCAACAAAAGCAAAATGAAAAAAACTGAATAAAAATTGATTCTCTCTTTCTCTTACTGTCCCTCTTTCTGTCTTTAAAAAAAATATGAGAGGGTACAAACCAAAAGACTCTTAGAATACCATGCAAGGTTAAGCCTTTGTGACATTGAGTTTGTATAGATTCATCATGATGACGTCAAAACTATAAACAGCAAAAGAATAAAAATAAAAATTTTCTTTCTTTCTTTTTTTATTTCCAGGGGGCACCTGAAGAGAAAAGGCAGTGAGATTAAAGCTTAGGGATGCAGATCAGTGGTAGAGTGCTTGCCTAGTATGCAAGGGGCACTCTTTTCAATCCACCGCACTGCAAAAATAAATGAAAGAAGAAAAGAGAAAAGGAGGAAGTAAGAAGCAAAAAAGGAAAAGAGGAATGAGAGAAGGAATGAGGGAAGAAGGTAATTAAGGGAAAGGTTACAGAAAGGAGAAATATGTGAAAATTATGTGATAAGGAATTCATATCTAGAATATGTAGAGAAATTTGACAACTCAAAGCTAAAAGACAAAAAGTTCAGTTTACACCATACATCTGACACAAGCTGAGGCAGACATGGTGTAATAGCACCTTTTAGTACAGTATGGATAGAAGACTAATCAGGTAATGAACCTGATCCTTGATTAAGTCTGAGAGAAAAGCTCAGAATTTTTCAATTTTGAAAACGTATCTTCACTCAAAATAATAAATTTCAAAAAAATATAGTCATCTGAAAATTATGACCTTTATGTTCTTTGAAGGTATTTTGTTTCACTCTTCAACTAAGGAGAAGGGTATGCTTGCCTCAAAGCAAATGGTCCTTCAGAAAAAACACAATTTCCTTTGTAACCAGATTAGTCAGGTGGCAGAATTGCATGAGCCTAAAAAGCACAATACAGTATTTCTCTCATTTTAAATTTTCTTATTTTTAAATGTTATTGATCTCAGATGGCAAATAAACAGAGGCTACATAATGGGCTTAGTTGTGAACAAATAACAAGTTCTCAGAAGAATTAAAGTATAAGATATTTGTGAAAGTGTGGAGCAGAGCTCTTGGTACTGAATAGTTACTCATTTACTACTGGAAAATAAAATTTCCCATTATAATTCCAGATCATTATGAAGAGCAGCCATAACTTGCTTTGCTTACCCTCTAGCATTATGCATAGAAACTGGCATATAGTGATTTTTTAATAAACATGTAAAGTCTCCAAGATCAAATACTTGTAAAGCTATATCAATTTTTGCCACAGCATCTTTTGTACATCTTGTATAAGATCTCTACAAAAAAAAAAAAAGGAAAAATACTTGGTTCAAAGTAAGTATATCAGAGCCAATACGGTTGCCCAATAGATTTTCATTCTAGTGGATATATAAAGAGCAGATAGAGAGATACTAAGTAAATTGTCTTTGTATTTTTCAGTCTTCCATTATTACAGATATTTATAAGATAATGCCATGAAACTGACACAGTGATTATGGCACAGTGATGCCTTCAAATATTTATTCTATATTGTGTTGGAAATAAAATTTAGGTAAGCATTTGGACTTCCAGGTAAGCATAATTCTCATTGGCTGAGAGGTAGAGATGAAAGGAGTACTTATTATTTGTGTGTTAACTAAATATGGAAGACCTGAGTCACGGACAGCAGAGCTTTCTCTAACCCACTTTAGAACCATTACGAAAAAAAGGTAGCAGTACAAAATTTTAAAGTAGTAAGCTCCTTTGTTTCTGTTCTATTGGCTTAGCTAGTACCTTAATAAATACAGTAAACATTTCCCACACTTCTGTGCATCATCTGCATTTTTTCAATGTTAAACAATTATTTTAGGAATTAATGTATGCATCCTGGGCTACTACTTAAGATTTTTCCTGAAGAACCAGTCCTTTCTGATAGAGAGATTATCAGCTATTTATGCTTTTGATGTACAGTAAATGCAAGTGTGGAAACATTGCTCTGAGTAGATTTGCCTGACCTTTACATGTGTGTGACCCTATTGAACAATCACAAAGGTATAAGTCATTTTAAAAATTAAATACTATGTACCATAAAAAAAGAATTTAATGATTGAGAAATACCCTCTATGTCAGGCTACAAAAACAAAATTTAATCATTTCTCAGATTTTTATTGAATATTTGAACATTAACATAGAATTAAATGTGAAATGATAAGATTTGAGAATTACAAGAATTTTCCAATTCTTATAGCTTCTCCTAAGTTCCAAATCAGGATTCAACTACTTAATTCGCATTTTAAGACACTAGAGGCTAATGTTCTGTGGAATCCAACAGCAGAACAGGTCTCCTATGAATGTATAGTGCCACAACACAAAGATCAGCATGGGCCAAGATATTTGAAAGTAATTTCACCATGACTTTTTCTGCAGAAAGAGAAAGAGAAAAACAAAACCACAATATGTCAGTTTCCTCATAGAGTCCACAAGTTTCCCCATGCCTAAATGATTTAACTGACATAAAATGAATGCTTGTACTAGACTTCTTCCCACAGCATGATCCGCAGATCACCAGACCTTTTCACATGCCCTTCCCCTGATGTGGGGCTACTTCTGATTTCTAGCTAAGTGTTCAGACCCACCCACATCTGATGAAGGAGAAGGAAGGAGAGCCACAGTTTACCTGAGGCTCCCACTTCACAGCATATTGGTCTACTTCTAGGAATTAATTAAGATGATATTCAGATAAGTATATTTAATTGATTTAAGTATTTGAAAACAAGCCAGCACCATACATATGGCTGAAGCGAACCTACTTTAGAAAATCAGGGCCATTCTAGGGTAAAGCTGAAGTATGACTCTTCAAGATCTAACAAGCATAAAATAGCTCCTTCCTTTGTCTATGCTTATAGATGAAGATGAATACAGTTTTTCCTATCAGAATGGACTCATAGTTCAACAAGAGGAGCAAAATGTTTACAAATGTGCTCTTACCTATTTGCATTGCAAAACATACAGTAATTATGATAAGTGTTGCCATCAGTTGCACAAACTGGACTATGAGACCCATCACAAACAAATGGTGGATCTGCATATTTTCTACAGCCAGGCTGTGAAATTCAGAAACAACAAAGACATAATCAGAGACTACGCCTCTGAAAATAATCTTCTTCATATTATGAAATACCATACATAAAAAGGACTATAAGGCACATGAAAAGGACTATAAGCAATCTGTATGTTTTCAGTATACATCAATTATAACATAAACCTCCTTGTAATCAGAAGCCAAATGAAAAATAAGACTATTTTTATATCCCTATCAGGTGTTCGCCTCAAATTTTATTCTTCTCCCCTTTCAGAGGTAAACATTAGCCTAAATTTTGTATCTTTTCATTCACCTTCTTTTCATTATATTATCACCATATATGCAGCTATTCATAAGACTCTCTTATTTAATTTTGGATATTCTTGAAATTTATATTCAGAAGCATTATAACACATTCCAGTTTTCTAAAATATTTTATCAAATATAGGTCACATTCATTGAAAGCTTTCATAACTGTTTATTGAAAAATATATTTCTCTAATCATTAACATTAGTGTAGTGCATCATACCTTGCTACTAGTGAAAATTTTGTTATATTTTTATAATATTTTCATACATTGGTGTACAATCTAGGATTTTTGGATTTATACTGAAAACTGACATTTTCTTCCATTGTTATATTTGAGAAGTTAGCTGACAATCTAATTCTAATCCATTTATGGATAATGATTCTTTCTTTCTGGATACCCATAAAAGCTTATCTTTGAATTCATTGGTCAATAGTTTTGTCACATGTGTTTTGATGTGGATTCCTAAATAATGTTTCTCTGGTTATAATTCGCTGGAACCTTTAAATATATTCATAAGAGACTAAAAGTAATAATGACTCAAGTGCCTATGGGTGAGTGGATGGATACTGGTATGTCATCAAACAATTGGATAATATTCATTAATAAAAAGTGAGGATAAATGTATCAATAAGGATAAATCTTGAAAACATTATAGTGAGTTAAAAAGCTGGTCATAGAAAACACATGTCATATAATCCAATTTATCAAAAATGTCTAAAAATGTATATCTCTAAGTGAAAATGGTAGAGATGCAAGGAAAGCTAAAATGTAGGTGAACCATGTGATTCCTTTGGCTAAAAATTTAGAATTAGGTCTCTATCTCTTTCATTCCTTTAGGAGATTACTAGATAACTGTTTTTGCATTCGTAAATACAGTAATAGGTTTACCTATGCATTGTACAATTGCTGAGCTTATTAAACACGTAAGTGTTGAAAAAATGATATGGCAATACTGAACACTTAATCATGAAGTATAACTAAACAATAATTGGAAAGTAAATTAACAAAGATTATGGCCAGATTGTTATGTTCCCATAATATTATTTATGACTTTCATTTCACATTATATTATAAAATTATGATGTTTTGTGCTACTAAAAAAAAAGAATAAAGGCATATATGAAATCTAACTGTAATCATATGAATGTGATAATTTGTATCATATTTTTAAAATTTTACCACTCAATAAATTTAATTTAAAAAATAATTGAATTATGGCCAGGAATGGTGCATATGCCTTTAATCTCTGACTCAGGATGCTGAGGCAGGAGGATCACAAATTTTGAGGGCAGCTTCAACAAGCAAGTGAGACCCTGTCTCAAAATAAAAAAACACAAAGGACTGGATATGTAGCTTGGTGGTAAAGTGCTCCAGGGTTCAATCTTCAATACTCACTCATAACCACTTAATTAAATGTATTTTAATTCAGTGAATTATATGGCATATAAAATATGATTTAGTAAATATTATAAAGCATACACTGAGAGCAAAAATTTTAAATTACATTTAACTTCAAAGTAGACCAAAGGTAATTGAGGCAAACCAAATATCTTTATGAATCCTTTAAATGGTATCCTTATTAACAAGAAAACTTATTAACCACAAAAATCATTTGTATTAAGAATAAACATAAGACATAATATGTACTAACCTGACATTATTTTATGTGCAAAAATAATTTAATTTTTGTAACACTATTACCTCAGCTCTGGTGCAAGTAAGTTTCTTAGAGAGTAGAGAAGGTGCAGGAAAAGGATCCACAGAAGGAAATAGAAAATCTAGAAAAACACTATAATAAAAGGAGAAGTAGGGACCTGGAACCTAAAGCGCAGCTACACTCTCCCAAAGAGAGAGCAGCCCACCATTCACATTAAAACAAAAAGGCCTGGTTGACAAGGAAAGGAAAGGGAAGGAAATTCAAAATAAGTGAGAGTCAAGGTGGAAGATTCCCTAAGGCTTCACTTCTCTGTGGGAGGAAAGTTAGAAACAAAGAGGGGAGGGTAGAAAGGCATCCTTCAGAGACAGTGGTAAATGCAAAAGAAGCTGTGAGGACGCTTAGACTAATTCAACATGAGAGAGAACTAAGCAGTCCAAAGGATAAAACCAGACACACACACACACACACACACACACACACCCCTTTATACCACTGAAATAACCACATTTTCTAGAGTGTCAGAAGAAGGCATTCTTTACCAGGGCACTTGTAAAGGGATCCACATTATCAGACAGTTGTGTCCACGAAATATAGTTTCCATCTATATAAAACTGCTATTAGTAAAAAGTAAACAACAATAAAAATATGAGACTGAAATACCTACAGCTGTTACCCCATCTTCCAAAGTAGAAAATAAGGCAAAAGGAAACCTTCATGAAATGCTCATAATAGTCTCTAGCAAACCTTTGGGAATGTTGAAACAGAATGCTTATATCTTATGTTGAACTCTAGAATGGATATTGTTGGTTGAAAATATACATGAATTAGCATTTGAATTTAGGCAAGGGATATAAGGTAAAGTGAGAATATTAATGATAAATGCTAAATTACAAGGGACTCTAATGCAGAGTAGAATAGAATAAATATTAAGGTAATAGGAAAGTATACTTACTAAAGCAACAGGGAGCCTACTTTAACATTTTACTGAATGGATTTTATCCAAATAAGAGACTATTAAGGGAAGTTAATACAGGATTGACTTTGAGCATTTAATATACTGAATCTTTACATAATAGTAAAAGTGAAAATGAAATGCAATAAATATATAATTTTCATTTATTCTGTAAAAGTAAAAATGCAAGTTACAAATGGAATCAGGGAAAGATTAAGACAGTCTAATGAATTCATTGCTTGTATATAGGGATTGTTAAAAGGAGAAAGAATAAATATCATAACACACTGACAAACCAGACACTCAATGATGAACTTGTATTTTGAGACAGGAACTCTGACGCACAGGTGTAATTATAGCTACTGGGAAGATGAGGCAGGAGGTTTGCAAGTTCAAAGTCAGCCTGGGCAATTAATGAGACTTTATCTCAAAAGAAAAGAAAATTTAGCTGGGTGTGGTGGTGCAGGTCTGTGGTTGTGGGGACCAAGTCACCCTTATTGTTAGTAGGACTGCAAACTAGGATGTCTCTTGTGGAAAGTTTTGTTTCCCGTGTGGCAAAATTCATGGTAGTATCTAACAACATCATATGTATTTTTGCATGTAATCTTGACATTTCCTCATTTAGAAGTTCACTTTGAAAATATGTATTCACAAGGTAATTGAGAATGCTGGAACAATTTAAATGTTGAACTACAAAAGTCTGAATTAACTCTTGTACTCTGGCTTGATGGAATTCTATACACCTAGTGAATAAGGAGAACTCTGCACCAGTAAGACCATTTCCAGAGTGCTGTAATAATTCCAGAGTGAGGTAATAATTGAGAGTCACTTCATAATGTACCATGTGTGTCATGAGCATTTTACCATATAGCAGTTAATATTCAAGTATTTCAGGTTAAATATTTTCAACTTTCAAATTAAAAGTAACTTACATCTAGCTCGTGGAAGTGATAATCATGAGACAATGCAGTTTCTGCAAAAAAAAAAAATTAAAAAAAGGATTAAATGACTGGTGTCTCCTTTGATATAGTTCCATGACTTGAAAGAATAAATGGATGCAGGTCTTTAAATGAGGAGACCACGAGCCCCAAAGTGAATCTTATGCAGCAATGATGTGCATGGGAAAGTCAGATTGCAAACTGTAAGCAATGCTGATTCTTACAGTATGTTGAAGTCTGTCCCTAATATATTAGATTCTTTAAATCATTGACACCATCTCTTGAATGTATCATTTTCTTTGTTATCTACATTCTAAATATGAGGAAACTGGAGCCCAAGAAAGACCATGACTTATATGAAAGGGCACTTTCATATGAAGGGGACTAATCAGAAGGCAAAATCAAGCTACCTGCATTATTTTCAAAGCTTTTCCCAATGTCAACAATAGTCATATCACAATGAATGCAACAACCAGGAGCTATAATGTAGACTAATTTTTCTCAGTTATCCATGAGAATTGACCTGATAGAATGCTTTGATGTTAGAATTGATAAGCAAAACTCTCAGACCTGAACTCATTGAGATTATTCTAACAAGTCCTACTGGAGAACACGAATTTCCAAAACAGGGGAAGGATTTTTAGCTAGTACTTTAGCATTAGAGGTGGCAAACGAGATGAATTTCCAAAATCCACAATTCAAAGGCCATTCATATCCACATATCCACTGCATGAATCCTCTTTTTTTATAATAAGGGGAGGGGGCGGAAATTCACCAATGTTCTTTTAAAGGGCATGGACATTTTGTTCTACTTGGTTTACCAGTCCAAGGAAACCAAATGACAGCACATCTGGCCTATATTTTCTAGGATATAAAAAATGCTCTCTGCAGAATTAGAAAATGTACTCACCAAAAGAAAGACGTAATGCCAACATGATGACAAGAACCACTTTGGTCTTCAGTGAGAAGGTAGCCATTGGATGGAAGCTGTTGCCTTGGAAGAATGTTGCAGAGAAACTTTCAGAATACCATACAGCCCCATCAAATTTCAATGAACAGAATTGCAAAGAGAGGTCATTTCCTTCATCCTCCCGCTTAAGCATAGTTACAACCCCTGAATATCTATAGTCCTTTACTCCTCATTAACTTTTGTTTGTAACCACTAACATCAATAAGAGATAAGCATGTTAACCAACACAAATGGAAAAGTGGTAAGATAACAATCTCCTGTGTTGCCTTTAAGAGTACACCCACTTTTGAGTGTTTTGTTTATCCTTCAGAGAAGCAGAAGCACTTATCACTAGAGGGACTAGAGCTGGAGGTGTCCTGACAGCAAATCTGCATGTACAGCCAGCACAGCTGAAGCCCCAGATTACCGTCCTCAAGAAGAAAAGCGCAAAAGGAGACTGCAGCTGCCTCACTCACTCAGGCTTCCCTGTCAGCTTCCACTCTTCCAAAGAGTCTCTTTTTAAGATCTCTGTGTAAGGAAAACAAGAATGAGGGGAAATTAGACACAGGAATCAGACACACTGATCTGGAATTTGCATGATGAAGACATTATTAAAGCTATGGCTACATCAAAATATGGGACAAACAAATTATAACAAAATGAGGGAGAAAATGAGAAGTATACTTATAGATTCCCAAACAAACCAAATGTGAAATACTTCCAATCCTTTTTGAACAGAGATGAGAGAAGGAAAGAAATGTAAAGTTTGAGTTTTGTGAAAACCATCAGCATCAACTTTCCTTCCCCCAAATTGTCATTTGAATTTGATTTTCCACATTAGGTCCTTGTCATTTAGTCATTGTTTTTTCTTGGTACTGGAGACTGAACACAGCATAGCTTTAACACTGAGCTTTCTTGCCCAGTCTCTTTTACTTTATATTTTGTGACAGCGTCTCACTGAGTTGTTGAGGGGAACTGACTCAACTAGAACAATAGAGTAGTCTCTGGAACTTTAGTACATCAATCTTTATACTACTCAAGAAGGATCTTTCATATTTAATAGAAATACCATACATAAAATTATCTGTAGCTAGCTTTATTTCAAAAGACATTAAATTGGATTGCTTTTCTGATCATCATATACAAATTGATTCATACCTTTTGAAGCATTATATATAATGCATAGAGAATAACATAAGCATTTATAAATTTAAACATATTAATAAAGGAAATCAATTTTGCTGATTCTCTTTCCCAAAAATATTAGGAAGGAATTACTGTTATCATTTACTGTTAAGAGCTAAGCCAAGAGAGACTCATTTATGTGTCAAAATATGTAACAGTAAACAGCCATTACAACTGGTTATCTAGAATAGAATTGGAATTCAACTTTAATTTTCCTAAATAAAATTTTATTATTGTGTAAATTAAATGTTAAGGGATATCTCTAGAAACTGAAAACAACCTTTTGTAGATAATAAATTAAATCAATTCAATTGACTGCTTATTCAAACAACAGTTAATCCAACAGAACATGCAGGTAAGGAAAATGAAAAACTGAGAAAGGGATTCAGCACTCCAGCATGTCTAGCAGTAAACTTGCTGCCTGCCCTGTGGCATATGCTTAACTGAGGAATCCTGACCATGCAAATGTTAGCAAGTCCCTCTGCCAGAAAAAAGTGTCAACAAGATTTATGTAACCTCAGAAGGTCAGGGGCTTTCTCCCAGCTGCTAGCAATTCAGTGGTGGACAACAACTAAGTATCCTCTAATCCACTCAATCCTGACCCTGTCTACCGGGAGATCTAGTCAGATCTTACAGGGTGGGGTTCAGTCCTCAATCCCATTCTCACTTCAGATCCAGTTTCAAGTCTGGGCTTCAGGACTTCTAAGTGATTCGCTACAAGTGGGGTTTGCTTGATCCCCACCTCAGGACTGATTAAGTGGCTTACAGAAGCCATGGAATACTGTACCTATATTTACTGGTTGATCATAAAAGATAGATTTAAATGATGCTAGTAAGCTCCCCAATGAAGACATACCTCCAGTCTCAAAGAGTTCTTATTTGTCTTCCTGTGAGCCTTCATGTGTTTAGCTGTACAGAACTTCTCAAAGTTCTATTCACTGGGTTGCTATGGAGATTCCTCTGCTGTTCATAAAGGGTGGACAACTGACACAATGTGATTGATCACAAAGGCCATGATTAATGCTAACAGACCACGTGGAGACACAGCAAGGTGTCTGCTCAGATCACTCTTGGCCTCTCTGTGCAGCTTTCTTTCCTCTCTAGCCAGGACCCCTTGTGAAATGGGGCTCTTGTCATCAGATAATTTTCCTCTGGCTAGCTCCAAGACAGAAATGAAAATTAGATTAAATTTTAGTTTCTGTAACTCACCTTCAGGAACAGAAATTCTAGTTCCTCTGTTCCTCTTTGAGTAATGAAAAGAGCAGGTAAATGTGAAGCAGGAGTCGTGACCCAGACAGGGACTTTTGCTTCTGAGGCCTAAAGTGCTTCAGTATTATTCCAGCCACTTAGAAGATAACAAAGGCAATAGGAGTAATGACACTGGAACTGGGAATGAAAGCAAAATAAAACAACAACAAAACCAAAACCAAGAGCAAATATACATCACAGTAAAGCCCCTAAATAGGGACTGGCATGAATGCTTAAAAGGGGGCTGGAGTGGTGGTTCAGAGGTTATGGCACTTGCCTGACATGTACAAGGACACAGGTCTGAAACCCAGCACTACTGTCCCTCTTTCTTTAAAATAAAATAAATAAATAAATAAAGGGGCTTATCTGAAGCTCACCATTTTTATTTGTGCATATTATTTATAAATAATGGTGAATTTCATTTTAGTATATGGGAAAGCTGGGCATGGTGGCACATACCTATATTCCCAGCAGCTCAGAGGCTGGGGCAGGAGGAAAATAAGCTCAGCCTCAGCAAATTAGTGAGATCCTGTACAACTTAGACCCTATCTCAACATTCCTCAGTGGTTAAACACCAGTGGGTTCAATCCCTGGTACCAAAAACAAACAAAAAACCCAAAAGCAAACAGCAAACTATAAAAACCTGGAACTCCCCACGTAGTTTAAATGAATTAATTCTTGTAATAAACCAATGGAGGGGTTGGGGATTTAGCTCAGTGGCAGAGCGTTTGCCTAGCACACGCAAGGCTCTGAGTTCGGTCCTCAGCACTGAGGAAAAAAAAAAACAATGGAAACAAAACAAAATGTATAACAGAAGCTTAGTTGGGCTAAAAATTTTGGTTGAGGTGAGCTTGGAGCAAAACACAGCTTCTCAATGATTCAAATTTAGACCAATTGCTTTTCAGTGTGAACAGTGGTACATTTACCCTAGGGATAATGATGAAATTCGACTTTAGAATTCATGCAGATGAGTTTACAGCCTTGATATTGAATCAGGCCATCCCAATGGTGTAGCTATTATTAATGGTTTATTTTTTCAATTATTTTACTACTACATGATCAGTACAATGTTTTATTTTCAATACAGCATCTCATTTTTTTATAGTCTTGAGACTTTCAGCTACATACCCTGAAAGATTGAAAGTACTAAACTCTTTTTACCTAAGTGCAAGGGGGAAAATCACATACATTGAAGTATGATGCCAATTCCTGCACAAATAGGATCACAGCTGTCAGTGCAATGTACTGGAAATGATTGCTGTTACTACACTCAGGCTGTAAAAAAGTAGAATATGGCATAACATGTCAGACAATAAACACCTCAATGGACTCTTCATATTGTGGCTTTTGAGCATTTCTCACAGTGCTATTTTATATTTGTAGCACCGAGCACAACTTTTCACATCTTCTTCAAGCCCATTTATGCATTTGAATGAATAAATGAATAAATGCAACATTTAAAAGAATCCCCAAATAATCAGATCTGAACCAAGGCTTCTGGCTCTTTATTCCTCTCATATGAGTCTGTGACATTTGATGGACTCAGTGATCCCATATGTCATTTTCACATTTTCTTGAGAAGACTCATTCTGCTTAAAGACTTTAACCATCCAGTGCTGTAGAAGTGGCTCAGTAGTAGAGTGCTTGTCTGGCATGTGTGAGCATTAATGCACAACGAAGTTTAGGGGGAAAAATCAGATGAAAAAAACAAACTGCTTCTCTCTCTCTCTCTCTCTCTCTTTAAAAAAACAAAAACAAATCAGACATAAGCCATCTAATTCTACCACATGCACCATGTCATCTTTCTGTCATTAGTGAAAATCATCTTGGCCATTGAACTTAATTAATATTAGAATTGAAAGCCAGCTCATGATGTTCACTGATACCAAATTAAGGCCAGACATTTCAATTCGTTAAGTTTTAAGTTAGTTTTTTAGTGGGTCTTGTATGGATAGAAAAACTCAAAGATCTAAATATCCTTCACCATACTGGAGCACAATATTGCCCCACCTCAACATAAGAATGATAATTTTGTAATCAATTATAAGAATAACACCTATTATTGTCTAGACATTTCCGGTGAAAGCAGTGGTGAAGGCCTGTGTATATGTTGTTTCATTTCATCTTCAGAAAAATATTTTGACTTACACACTTTATTATCTTCACTTTACTCATGAAGAAAGTGATTCAGACTTGAAGTACTTTGCTACAGATATATAATTCAGTAGTATTCTTTCCCCTGTCTATTCTTTCATCAAGCCAGTATTTATCTACCAGATAGCAAGCAATACAAAATCTCTGCCAAAATTATATTAAAGAAAGATTGCTATTAAAATATAAAAATAAATGAAAAGAAATTGTGTTTAATGAATAATTTGATGAAAATAAATAGGTAAATATGATTCTTAGTATCTACTGAAGTGGAAAAAGGCTTTACTTTTTCCATTTTTGTTGGTTATTTTAGATGTACACGACAGAATATACAACGATATACTTATAAAAGCATGGGCTATAACTTGTTGTTCATTCCCCAGTGTTTATCCTGCCTCTCTTTTCATTTCACCTCCAATTCTCTTTCCTCTACTCTATTGCTCCTTTGGTTATTTACTAATACAGGTTTTTTTAAAATTAGTGTCTATAATGATTAGTCTGAACTATCAACCTGACTAGATTAAGATATGCCTAAGATTGAGTCTTTTGATTGTGTCAGTGTGGGTATTTCTAGGAATGATTGACATGTGGGATAGCCAACTGAAAGCAGAGAATCACCCTTAGTGTGGGCAGCACTGTCCAATAGGGTGGAGGCTTGGATGGAATAAAAACTGGAAGAAAAAAGAAACAGCAGCAGCTGCAAGTCGGGTTCTTCTTGAAGGGTTCTTGATTTCTTCGGTGATCTTCTGAGAATGTGAGACTCCAGCTTCTTCATTCTTTCCAAGCAGACCCTGCCTAGTGCGTCTGCAGGGAGTTTCCAGGCCTTTAATCCAGACTGGGATTAACATCATTGATCCCTTTGTTCTGAGGGCTTCCTCATCCTGGACTCCGCAGTTCATGCTTTCTCCTGCTCTCCAGCCCTCAGGTGGCAATTTTAGGATTATCCAGCCTGTGGTTGTATAAACCAATCTGATAAATCCCTTCATATAGAGATAAATATATGGATGCACATATAGGTATCTTCTGTTGCTTCAGTTCCTCTAGATAACCCTCACTAAATCAGAAATTGATATACTGAGAAGTGGGGTGGCTGCTGTGACTAACCTGACCATGTGGTTCAGAAGCTTTTGGGCTTTTTTGCAATTCGTGGGCATAACTTTGGGATGTTTGGCAGTGCAAACTGGAAATGGTTTAGCATGTTGTAAGCGAGGCTTACTGGGTGATTCTGGTGGGAGCTCAGAAGACCAGAATGCCAATAGAATGGTGCTAAATAAATAGGACTCAAGAGGCTTCAGAGAAGGAAGACTATTGGAAATTGGACTAGAGGCCATTCGTGTTATGTTCTGGCTAAGAAGCTGTGGGCATTTTGCTTGTATGTGGGACACTTTCTTAGTCTGGCACAAGAAATTTCCGGGCAGCTTAGTATTCAGACAGTGGCATTGGTATTGCTGGTTACATTTAGCCAAGTTATTATGGTGATATTCAGGACCAGAAAGCACAGCAGAAAGATTTGAAAAATTTGGACTTGTAAAGTGTGAATAAAATTGGGGCCAAGAAAGTGGCCATTGTTAAAGACATCACCTCCACTAAAGATGTGCTAAAGACTTTGCCCAGAGGAAAAAGAAAGATGGCTTGAGGAGATCTCAGAAATTGGCAAGACCTCACCCAATTTAGGCTCAAGGAATTAAAAATTCATTTTAAAAGAGGTCATTGGGGCACTCTTCTTGCACAAAGGGGCCTAGGAAGGCTTTTAAATGTTGTCAGTCATGCAGGAACTCAGAGGCTGCTGCAGCCATGGTCTTTGGAGGCATGGCTGCTGTTCAAAATGGCAGCAGACCTTGGAATCAACCACATGGCGCTGGTTCTGCTTGATTGCAGGATGCTGGAGTTAGAGGGGTCATGGGGGCTTCCACGACAATTTCAAATGAAGGCATGGGAGACCAGGTGAAGTGGCCCAGGTTCAGAGACCCCATTGGTAGTCCCTGAGAGGGCGATGCAAGGAGAAGTGAGGAGGAAGCTGAAGCTGCAGTGGAGACCACCTGAGATTAAAAAATGCCAGAATAACGGGACATGGGCCAAGGAAAGCTGCAGGAATTGAACACAGAAAAGCTAACAGAGAGGCCATGTGGACTGCAACTAGCAAGGCCATAGAGGCAAAGCTACACAAGCCTTTTGTAGAGAAGAGCATGATGCCACATGCTTCAGAATCCAGATTACAAAATTTGTTTGTCCAGCCGGATTTCAGACTTGTTTCAGTCCAATCCCTTCTTTGTATGCCCCTATTTGTCTGAATGGAAATGTTTCTTATGTGCCTTTATATTTTGGACAAATGTAGCTTGACTTACTTTCATGTCTAGAATTTGCCTTGAATCTCAGAGGAGACTTTGGACTTGGATTTTGGGGCAAGCATGGAACTGTTGAGACTACAGGGACTGTGGGACTAATGTATTTTACATCGTGAGATTGTCATGAGATTTTGGGGGCCAGGGGAAGAATGTTATGGTTTCAGTGTGAAGTGTCTCCCAAAACCTCACACATGACAGTTTTGGAAAGCTGAGGTGAAATGATTGGGTTTTAAGATCCTTAATTCAATCAATGAATTAATCCTCCTAACTGGCCACTGTAGGCTGGTAGGGTGTGGCTGGAGGAGGTGGGTACTGGGGGAGTGCATTTGGGGTTTATATTCTGTATCTGGCATGGAGTTTGGTCTTTTGCTCTTCTTCCCAGTGTGACTTCTTGAGGTCTCTGCTCCCTGGAGACTACACCTTTGGACATGATGTTCCACCTCACATCTGTCCCTGACCTTCTGTGGAGTAAGACCTCTAAAACTGTGAGCCCCTAAATAAACTTTTCCTCCTGAAACTGTTCTTATCAGGTCATTTGGTCATAGCACCAAAAAAGCTGACTAAAACAGTGTCTTATTGATATACATTACGATGGATTCATTAAGGTATATTTATGTCTGAACTTAGGAAAGAGGTCTGATTCATTCCACAAACTATCCCTATCCCACACCTGCTTCCTCCATTTCCTTCCCCTTTGTCTATTCCTACTATCTTTTCCTTATTTTGGCTTAGCTTCAACATATCAGAGAAAACATTCAACCTTCGTCTTTTGGAGATAGGCTTATTTCACTTAGCAATGACAGCCTCAAGTTCTATCGATTTGTCAGCAAATGCCATAAAAGTCATTCTTCCTTAGGGCTGAGTAATGCCCCATTGTGTACATACCACATTTTCTTCATTCATTTGTCTGTTGACAGGCACTTAGGTTGGCTCCATAGCTTAGTGATTGTGAATTGTGCTACTATAAATATTGATGTGGCTGTGTCACTGTAGTATGCTGATTTTAAATCCTTTGGATATATAACAAGGAGTGGAATAGCTGGGTCAAATGGTGAATCCATTCCTATATTTTGAGGAATCTACATAATGCTTTCCAGACTAGTTGTACCAATTTGTAGTCCCACCAACAATGTATAAGTGTATTCTTTTCCCCATGTCCTCTTCAACATTTATTGTTGTTTGTATTCTTGATAATTGGAATGAGATGGAATCTCAGTATAATTTTAATTTGCATTTTTCTAATTGCTAGAAATGTCGAACATTTTTTTCATGTATTTGATCACCATTTATATTTTTCTTTCAGAAATGTCTGTTTAGTTCTTTACCTATTTATTGATAGGGTTTTGTGTGTGTGTGTTTTGAGTTCTTTGTATATCTTGGATATTAATGCCTTATCTGAGGAGCAGGTGGCAAAGATTTTCTTTAATTCTTTTTCTCTCTTCATGCTCTTGTTTCCTTTCCTGTGAGGAAACTTTTTAATTGGATGCCATTCCTTTTATTGGCTTTATTTTTACTTCTTTTTCTTTGGGAAAATTAAGGAAGTCTGTCCCAGAGCCAATGTCTTGGAGTATTGGGCTTACATTTTCTTCTAGTAGGTATAGGTTTTCTAGACTAATTCCTAAGACTTTGATCCATTTTGAGTTGAGTTTTTTGCAGGATGGGAGATAGGGGTTAAATTTCATTCTGCAACATATGGATTTTCCATTTTCCCTGAACCATTGATTTAAGAGGCTATCTTTTCTAAAACTTATGTTTTTGGCACCTTTGTCTAGTACATAAATATTATAAATAAAATTAGTACATAACTGTATTTATGTAAGCTTGTCTCTGTGTCTGCTATTCTATTCCATTGGTCTTCATGTCCATTTTGTTGTCAGTACCATGCTGTTTTTGTTACTATAGCTCGATAATATAATTTGAAGTTTGGTATTGTGATGGCTTCTGCTTTGCTTTTCTTGCTAAGGATTCCTTTGGCTATTCTGGATCTCCTTTTTTCAAAAGAATTTCATAACTTCTTTTCTATTTCTGTCAAGAACGTCATTGGAATTTTGAAGGGGACTGCATTGAATCTGTATAGCACTTTTGATAGTATGGCAATTTTGATAATATTAATTCTGTCTATCAAAGATCATGGAAGGTCTTTAATTTTTCTAAGATCTTTAATTTCTTTTTTTTGTATTCTATAGTTTCTATAGAATATAATAGAGGTACTTCACCTATTTTGTTATATTGATTCTTTCTCAAGTGTTTTTTGAAGCTATTAAGAATGTTATAGCTGTCTTTTTTTCAGCAAGTTAATCATTGGAATATAGGAATGCAATTGATTTATGAATATATATAATGTAGCCTCCTATTCAGCCAAATTTGTTTATGAACTCTAGGATTCTTCTGGTGGAATTTTTTTTTGGGGGGGTCGTTTAAATATACAGACATGGGGCTGGAGCGGTGGCTCAGCGGTTTTGGCGCTTGCCTGGCAAGCACGAGGACCCGGGTTCAAACCCCAGCACCACATACACAACTGAGTGTTGGAGCAACTAAGGCCATGTGAAAAAAACTAAATAAAGTTGTTTCTCTCTTTCTCTGTCTCTCTCACTGTCCCTCTCTCTTTAAAAAATAAATAAATAAATAAATAAATAAATATACAGACATGTCATCGGCAAACAGATAATTTGAGCTCTTTTTCTATTTGAATCCTAGTTCCTTTTCTTGCCTAATGGCTCTGATTAGAGTTTCAAAAACTATATTGAATAAGAGTGGTCATTTGGTATCAGGGTAATACTAACTTCATAGAATGAATTTAACAAAGCTACCTTCTATTCTAAATCATGATATAATTTGAGGAGGATTTACTAATTCTTCTTTAAATTTCTTGTAGAATTTAGCCAAGAATGTATCTGGTCCTGGGCTTTTCTTTGGTGAAAGACTTTTGATGGCTGGTTCAATTTCACTACTAGAAATAGATCCATTTAAGTTTTCTATTTCCTCCTGGTTCAATTTGCATAAATCATAAGTCTCTAGGAATTTGTCCATACCTTCAAGGTTTTCTCAATAACTAGAATATAAATTTTCAAAATAGTTTCTAATGGTCCTTTGGATTTTGGAAGTGTCTGTATTGATATTTCCTTCTTCATCTCAGATTTTAAAAACTTGAGCTTTTCTCTATTTCTTTAAATAGTTTGGCTGATGGTTTATCAATTTTGTTTATTTTTTCAAAAAGATATTGCTTTGTTTCATTGATCTTTTGTACTTTTTTATTTATTCAACATAGTCTTACATATTGGAAGGAATCATCGTTACACATTCATGCATAGATGGTTATGGAATAGGATCAGCCTTAACTTACTTTATCAATATCCACCTTTTGCACTTTTTAAGCTTCAATTTCATTAATTTGAGCTCTGATTTTAATTATTTTCTGTCTTCCACTAATTTTATTTTTGGTTTGTTCTTTTTCTAGGGTCTTATGATTTAACGTTAAGCTCTTCATTTTGTGTCTTTCTACTCTTAATTCATAAGCTCAGTGCTATGAACTTTCCTCTTAGAATTGCTTTCATATTGTTCCAAAGATTTTGATATGTTGTATCTCTGTTTTCATTTCTCTCATTTTTTTCTCACCTGATTTCTTCTGCTATCCATCTATCACTCAAGAGTGTGTTATTTAATCTCCAGATGTTAGAGTGGTTTCTATTTTTTATCTTATTATTAATTTCTAATTTCATTCCATTATGATCGAATACAAGGTATTTATTTTTTGTACTTCTAAGTATTGCTTTGTTTTCTTAATTATGGTCTATTTTAGGAAATGTTCAATGTGTTGCTCAAAAGAAAGTAAATTCAGGTGTTGATGGAAGAAATATTCTACAGATGTATGTGTATGTGAGGTCCAAATTATTAACTGTATGCTTTAGTTCTATAGAGTCTTTACTTAGGTTTTGTTTAGATTTTCAATCCAGTTATGAAAGAGTTGTATTAAAATCAAATAGTATTTTTGTATTATGGTCAATTTTGTCTCAATTTTGAGAAAGCTTTTTTCTAAATTTACATAGATATTTATATTAATATATCTTGTTGATATATGACTCCCTTAAGTAGTATGAACTGACTTTATTTTTCTCTTTTGATTAATTTTGGCTTGAAGTCTACTTTATCTGATATAAGAATAGTAATTCTTGCTTATTTATGAGAAACATGAGAATTGTATGTTTTTTCCCATCCTTTTATTTCAGTTTGTGGATGTCTTTGCCTTTGAGGTGAGTCTTTTGTAGGCAACGTATTTTGGGATCTTGTTTTTTTATTCAGAAATTTATTTGTTGAACAATCACACAAGCTTCTAATGAAATAAAATAATATAGATGTATAGATTCTGAAAATTAGATTTACCCTCAAGAGCGCCCTGGGTCTTGTTGTTTAATCCAATCTACCAACTTATGTCATTTAATTGAAGAGTTTAGATCACTTACATTCAATGTTATTATTGAGAAATTATTTTTATTTCCTTTTATTTTAATTGATTTCTGGTGTTTAAATTAGATTTTGTTCTCTTTTAATTATACTATTCTTCTATTATAATTCCTTCGTATGTTGGTTTTCATTTTTATATTTCATTTCTTATTCATGAGATATTTCATCAAGTATGTCATGTAGTAGAAACTTTTTAGCTTTGCTTATCATGGAAGATTTTTAATTCATCTTCAATTTTGAAGCTTAATTTTGCTGAGTATAGTATTCTTGGTTGGCATCCTTTAATCTTTCAAAACTTGTTATATATTATTCTAAGTCCTCATTTTTAGGGTCTGAGCTGAGGAGTCAGTTGAAATCTGAACAGATTTACCTTTAAATGTGATGTGTCATTTTTCTCTTGCATCTTTTAAAAACCTATCCTTATTCTGCATGTTATACATTTTCATAATAATGTGTCTTGGAGTGGTCTGTTGTGATTTTGCATATTTGGAGTCCTATATGATTCCTGAATTTGAATTTCCACTTCATTCTTAAGGTTTGCAAAATTTTCTCATATTATTTCATTGAAAAGACTATGCATTCCTTTAGTTTGTGTTTCAGAGCCCTTATCTATCCCAATGAATCTGAAATTTGGCCCTTTAATATTTTCCTAGATTTCTTGAATATTTTGTTCATGGACTTTTAACATATTTTCTCTGTGGTAAGCTTTATTTTCAAGGTTATACACTTTAGGGGCTGAAGTGGTGGCTCGGTGGTTGCTGCACTTGCCAAGCATGTGCAAGTACACTGGTTCAAATCCTAGCACCCACGTACACAGTTAAGTGTCAGAGCAAAGAAATCCATGTGAAAAAAAATCAATAAAAATTGATTCTGTCTGTCTGTCTCTCTCTTTCTCTCTCTCTCTCATTGTCCTTCTCTCTTTGAAGAAGGGGGGGAAAGATTATACACTTTGTTTTCAAGGCTGAAAATCTGTTTTCCAAGTGATCTAATCTATTGGTGATGCTTTCCATTGAATTTGTAATTTAGTTTATTGATTCCTTCATTTTCAGGACTTCTGCTTAATTCTTCTTCAGAATCTCTATCTCTTTGTTGAAGTGATCTTTCACATCTATATTTCCTCTCTGATTTCTTTGCTTTCATCATCTTTTAGCTCATGGAAGATTTTATGTATGAATTTTCTAAGTTCCTTCTCTGACATTGCTTCCACTATGGTGTCACTGATGTGTGTTGATGAAGCATTGTGGGTTGTTTGGGATAATTTTTTCCCTTGCTTTTTCATAATGTTTGTATATCTACCCATCAATCAGTATAGTTCTGATTTTTTCTTTTAATCAAAGGGTTACTATTTTGAGCTTCTTTTCTTAAAAGCCCTTGGTTGACTGGATTTCCAGATATCGATATTTTAATTCATTGTGTGATTTCTACTGTTCCAAATATCAGCACCACTTTAAGGGATACCACTGAGACCTCTTACTATAATACCTTCTGAGCCAAGTCTCATTCTACTTGACCTTCTACGAACAAAAGTTTGTTGCCGTTTTTCTCTTTGATTCCTTACATTCAGGTATAAACCTATAATAACATTCTGGAATAGGTTAAAAGATTAGTCGTTAAATTTGGTAACCTTACCTTAAGTGAGTGCTAATAAGGAGGGAGGGAGAAATATTGGTTAAGTGGAAGTGGCAAAAAACAACAACAACAACAACAACAACAAAACAGAGAGAGAGAGAGAGAGAGAGGAGACTACATTAGGTTAATTTACACCAAAATAAAAAGGAAAGGTAAGTGAGTGGGTGTTGTTTTAGGTAATAACATTATGTATGAAGATGGGTAGGGGGTGAGAGAAGCAGGTTTTAACTAGAGCTAAAAAACAAAGGTAGGAAGGTTGATTCCAATTAAAGCTTTAAACCATTAGATGAAATACATTCAAATGGATGTTATGAACAATGTTGGCTATTAGGTTAACAATTATCATTCAAGTTAAGGAGGTATTTTATGATCAAAGTTGATGTTAGAGTTGTTTTTAGTGTACCTCATCAAAGTGATGAAGATTCTTGCTGAGTCTTGATTCTAGGATTTCATTGGGGTTTGGACATTTAGCAGTTGTCCAACAATATTTGATTATGGATCTCTTCCAAGTTGCAGGGGCACAGAAATCAGTTCCTTAGTTGCTCTGAACCTCCTACCACCAGCTTCTAGTTTGTCAGTTTAGTGGTGTGCTGCGGACTGCTCAGGATTACCAGTGTGGTGAACTGGTTATTTCCAACTTTGCAGAAATTCAGGATATATGTTCTGAAGAGCCCCTGTGTTTGCTGTTTATGCAAACCATGCCTTTTTGCTTGCCATTTGTGATCATGGTTTAGGCTATGCACCTAATAAGGCTAGTATCCACTCTTTTCTGTTGCATAGCCTCTGTCAATTTCTATATATCACTGGATATTTTGGCTGATTCCCTCTGGTGTAGTGCTGTGATGCTGGGTATAATCCTCAATCTTCCCATTGTTTCTCCCAGTGCCAGCTGTTGGGAACTGGTGAATCTTCCCTCTCCTGGTCTGTCTGAATCAAGTGGGCAAGTGGGAAGCTGTAGTGGGGGAGAGCAGCTGAGTTGTAGCAGCTAAGCAGGCCTTTGTGTGCCTTAGTCCTCAGCATACTTCCCTGGTGCCAGACCCCCATCAGCCTTCTCAGTTCCCTTTGCTTGCAGTGCAGGGAGAGGCAGGAGGGGACTCTAGTGATTTACCATTAGTAGTGGTACTTGTAGGAGTTTTTACAGTCAGATTCTTAAGAGGTCCCACTGCAGGTAGCTTCCCTCTGAAATAATTTGCAGTTTTCTGGGCACTGGAAGACTCCCACCACATTGATTTAAGAGGATGGTTTGTCAGCTGCAAGTGTCACAAAATGACTGTGGACCTCTGGCTCAGTTTACTTTTCAGGATTTGGTTTTTAATTGTTCATGGTGGATCAAAATGTCTTTTTTCTTTTGTGCTTTAATTTTGTATTTTGTTGTGTTTTGGTTTATTTGTATGGGATTTGGGTTTTTAATTTTTTTTTTTTTAGAGAAGAGGAAAAAAGAGAGAGAGGGAGAGGAGAGAATCAACTTTATTTTTATTTTTTTATTTGGTCTTTGTTTCTCTAACACTTAGTTGTACATCAGGTTCTGGAGCTAGGGTTTGAGCCCTGGTCCTTGTGCATGCCAGGCCAGTGCTCTAACTTCTGAGCTACTGCTTCAGCTCCTGTGCTTGAAGTTTTAACTGTTTTTCCAGCCCTTTTTAAGTGTGAGAGCTTATGAGAATGCCAGTTCTCTTCACCTCTTTCTCTTTGGTGCCCCTCCCCACAACTTCCATTGTTTAGAGATGGGGTTAGGGCACCATGAGCTTGTTTTCCAATCTGGTAGCCTAACGTACAGTTTCTACAGGTCTCAGCCTTACAACATTTATTTTGTCAGCCACTTCTCCATTATGCTTTTATCCATTACTTTCTTTAGATGTCCTCAGTAGATCAGTAATTGCTTCCGCCATCTTCCATAACCTACTTCTAAGAAACATTCTAGAAATATCTAAGAAACAGTCTTTCTGTCCCTGTTCCTTCCTGCAATGGATATTAAACACTTATCAGAGGCAACAGAGCATGTTGAGTGCAGTGAAAGCCACATCATGCCATTTGAATTCATTCTTTTACATGGACTTACAGAAAGTTCTCATTCTTCATTGCTGGAATAATATCACCTCACATTTCTAGTCCTGACTCCACATTTCCTGTGAATCCAAAGAGAACTTCTTCAGATGGCAGTATAATTTGAATCTTAGATGATATGAGATTTGAAAAAGTTCATGTAGTTTATTCCTGTAGTAAAAATTATTTGCCTTGGGACTCCGGGAAGATGGCGATCTGAAGAGAGAAGGCTTCCCCAGCAGCTCCGAGACTGAATGGGAAATCTCTAGCTCTTCTCCAGTATTTTGAGGTGCATTTGGGGGATTAGCATCTCAAAACCCCAGTCCTAATTTGCACAGTGGTTTTGAGGAGCAGTGACTTGGGAGAAACCAGTGGATTTCTTTTCTCTTCTGACCCAGCTGGGACGCGGCTGTGACCGCTCTCCCTTGCTTACATTCTGCC
>PVKS010012386.1:0-53949 GCA_004027875.1 Aplodontia rufa
AGTTTTTTTGTTTTGTTTTGTTTTGTTTTTTGACAGAGAGTGATAGAGAGAGAATAAATTTTTATTTTTCTTCTGGTTTCTGTTCCGCTGACACTAGTTGTGTATGTGGTCCTAGGGTTTGAACCTGGGTTCTTACCCATGCCAGGCAAGCACTCTTCCACTGAGCCACCACTCTAGCCCAGAAGAGAGGATTTTGAATGTGCTCACCACAAAGGAATGATAAAGGTTTAAGATAATCAATTTGCTCAAAACCTTGATTGTATCCTTACACAATGTTTACCTATAACATGAAAACATCACACAGGGACAGGGCTGTAGATCAGTGGTAGGGTGTTTGCCTAGCACTCACAATGGCCTCAACAACACACACATACACACACACCGATAAATATGTATACGTATTATGTATGAATCATTTTTTTAATTGGAAATAGAAACTCACTGGGGGAAAAAAAAAGAAAGAAAGAAAGGCTGTGTTTCCCCAGATAGGATGCTGTGCACAGGAGGAACCAGCATGATCTCTGACACTAGGGTCAGCACCACAGTGAGGCTGGCACAGCTGGAAGCAGGTCCCTCAACAGAGCAACACAATCCTTTAACTAATGGTGTCCTCGGTAAGCAAGCCACTTCAATTAGCCCCAGCCCTTGCATGCCTCCCCAGTTCTCCTCCAGACCGAAAATGCCCAAAACATTCACCTACAGAGGCCAATAAATGATGACAGCAGAGCCACATCTGAAACCTCACTCAGGGTCTTCCACCAGTCAGATCACAGCCCAGCACTGGGGGTCCCAGCCGAGGGTCAGGCTGCACCGCCCCTCAAAATCTCCTGGAAAGGCTGGTTAGAAACATTCTGACATTGCACCAACTCCATCCCCAACATTAAAAATGCAAGCCATCATTCCTTCAAAATCTCCCCGTGGATCTCTCATCTGCAGCTGGGTGAAGAAGCCCAAAGTAAAAGGACTTGGGGACAGGGACACATAGCTTGGGGCATCCCTGGGAGGTCTGGTGGGAGGTAGGCCAGACAGACCACAAAAGCATGAGTGCCTTAGTGGACTCTAACCCGGCTGGCAGGTTCCTGTGTGTCTGCAGGTTTATCATTAATCTCTCTGGGCCAGCTTCTTCCTCTGTTAATGGGGGTGATAACATCAAACAACCTCAGAGACGTCTTATGATGCTTAGGCTAGATGTGGCATGGAGGGGGCTCTGGTACAATTCCCACTAATCATCCTTCCTTCCTCTGCAGAAAGGGGTCAGTCCTGAGAAGTTGGGGGCTGGGTGGGAGGAAAACCACGTCTGGTGTCTGAACAAATTGGGCTGTTTTTATCAACAGTAGCAAGTTCTAGCTAATCAGTGGAGTTGTTTTATTTTTAAAATGCAAACTGTTTTTGTTGTTTTTTTTTGTTTTTTTTTTTGTACCTGGGATTGAGCCCAGGGTTGCTTAACCACTAAGCCACATTCTCAGCCTGTTTTTTATTTATTATTATGAGGCAGGGTATCACTAAGTTGCTCAGGGCCTCCCTAAGTTGCTGAGGCTGGCCTTGAACTTGTGATCCTCCAGCCTCTGCCTCCCAAGCCGCTAGATTATAGGCATGCACACCACATCCGGCTTGTCGTTGTTATTTTTATGGCCATTGTGAATTGGCATTTTATTTCCAGGTGTAGTGAGGCAAGCAGGACTGGGGGGTCAGGCCCTGCTCTGCAGAAGCAGGGCCTTTGGGGGCTCTACTGCTGGTACAGGACCACCTTTCAAACTGGATCTTCCCACACAGAGGGAAGCTGCAAATACTGTTGGCAAAGCTCCATGCAGGCCCCGTCCCATCAAAGCTGGTCCTCCAAGGAAATGCCTGGCTGAACTTCAGTAGAAGGCAACCTTGTCCTGCCACTTTAAGGGGGATGCATTGGTCCCTGACTAAGCATGGTGCTCTTGCCTTGAAGTAGTCCCTCCTTTACCCAACACTGTTCCCAAGACATTTCTTTTATTTTTTTTTAAGGGAGAGAGAGAGTAGGGGGAATCAATTTTATTTAGTTTCTCATGTGGCTTTCATTGCTCCAAAACTTCATTGTGTCATTGTGTATGTGGTGCTGGGGTTCAAACCACATGCATGCCAGGCAAGCAATGTAACTGCTGAGCTACCACTCCAGCCCCCCAAGACATTTCTAATACCTGAAAAGCTTAACTCCAGTACAAAACATGTTCTGCTTTAATTCAGGGGGGGAAAAGTCTCTATCCATACCAGAATAGCAGGGAAGCAGTCAGAGATGTCTGTCCTAGGCCAGTAGCCACAGAACAGCCACAATGCAGCTTCCCCAGTCCTCAGTTTCCCAGGATTCAGGGACAATCCCACCAGGAGGCACTGTCAGAATGAAGCAGGATATGGTATGCAGAGGGGCAGCCAGGTACCCACATGCCCAAGGACCCTCAAGGCAAGCCAGGCTGGCTGCCACTGCTGACTAGCCAGTATACTGCCCTGGTCACGTAAGGAAGCCACATGAGGCACCAAGTAGTCAAGACCAAGACCAGGTGAGGAGGTCTGTGTGGGTTCTTGAGCCAACACATCATTTGGTCTCAAATGTAGTTCAGTGGCCACTATACGCCAGGCACGTTCACATACACAGCACAGGGAACCCCAAAATTGACCCACAAGCAGTGCATTCTGTTTCCATGGTTAAGGGTACTGAGGTGTGGACTGAAGTGGCCTCCCTGTCACATGTCCAGGGCAGCATTCACATCGTGCACAAGCCTGACACATACAAGCACTTTACAGGAGTCTCCACCATCCTGAGCTGGACCAAGTTCCCAGGACTGAAAACACAGTGGAGGAAAACTGCTTCGTAACATTCTTCCTAGGACCTTGCCCTGCGTACATCCACTCAATGGAGTCTGGAAAGTCCTCCCCACACTGCCTGGCATGGTGAGACCAGGGGTCTGTGGATGATGTCTGTGTGTCTGTTCTGAACATCCTAAAATGTATGTCATACTGCTCTTATAATTTAAAAAACATCACAGTATATCTATACCACATTACTGGCAATTCTCTTAGTCCCCCTCTATTAATTTTTTTTAAAGTTGCCAGGCATAATGGTGCAGGCCTATAGTCACTGTGACTTGAAAGTCTAAGGCAGGAGGATCCCATGTTCGGGGTCAGATTGGGCAACCTGGTAAGACCTTGTCTCAAAAAATTTTTTAAAGGATCAGTGGTGGAGTGCCCTTGGGAATAGGATGCTGGTCTGGGGCATGTCCCCAGTTGCTGCTGCTCTGTACCCTACGCTATAAGCCATGTGTGTGCCAAGACCAGGATTTTTTTTCTCGAATGCCCTCAGCATCAGCCCCAAGAGTTGCTAGACAAACACTGCTTATGGAAAGAACAAGTGTGCAAATCAACAGAGACAGCAGCCCTGGTTTAAGGTGGCTGTCACTAGGAGGCCACACCCAGGGCTGGGCCTTTGGAATGCAGGGCCTGCTATCTGCTGCCCTTTGAATTTCTGATTAGCTGGTTACCAATCATCTCTCTATTCATGCATTCCAGAGTTTATTACATGGGAGGGGGCAGAGACAAGATAAGCCTACCTTGGGGGGTAGCAGGTGGTGGGCTTCCAAGTGAGGAAAGGGAAGGGTAGGTGTGCACAGCCTGTACTACACAGACCCTGGTCAGAATAGGGGTCAGAGACTTGTGAACAAACAGGGGTGAGGTGGGGGTGGGGTTCAGAGGAACTGAGGGTGATACCTTGATCCCAGAACACACAGGATGACAGGTACCTGGTGATGACTTCCCATTCTTCAGATGAGCTGAGAATTTAAGAAGGGGCCTGTTGGGGACATTCAGGAGTAATCAGAGCCTGGAGCACAGAGCATCCAGACTTCAGAAGTGAAAGCCTGCTTCTGCTGAAATTAGGGGAGTGGAAGAAGGGAACAGGAAGTGAGGACACCCACCACCTGCACAGGGAGCTTCTCCTCCTAGTTCCAGGATGTCCTTTGTTATGTACACAGGCCCCTAGTGTTCATCACCTTTGCACCTGCTCTTTGGGAGGTCAGGAAGGTGAAGGTCAGAGGGACAGCAAGCCAAAGTGGCTGCCCACCAGGAGTTCTTAGCATGGCTCTAATTCTACACTGTCTCCCCAGCCCACCTCACCACAGTCCTTACCTATTGGTGTGTAACTGCTCTAATAAGCACCACCACACAGGAACTCAAACCTCCCAACAAAACAAAGTCCAAAAGAACAGAGGGACCCGCTGCAGGTCACCCAGCCACACATCAGGTTCTAGTCCGAGGTGCACGCAGGCTGCCCAAGCTGTGACCTCAAGTGGCCCTGGCTCTCCTCTGCTCCTGACACCAGCTCTTCCCCCCACCGCACCGTCTTTCCCAGCATCATGCAACCTGCTGCAACATATCCCATCTTTGAAAACCACCCCCCTCTGCCTGGCTTTCCCCATTGCTGGTTTACTGCTCTACTCACCTTCTGGGAAAACTTCCTCAAAAGGCTGGCCAGAGTCTCTGCCCCACTACCCTATGGCTAAGTGCTCCCAAATCCAGGACACCCAGATGTTTCTCCCCATCCCACTGAAACATCCATCAGCCACCAACTTGGCACAGTTTGTCAGATTAAGTAAGGGATGCTTGTCCCTCTGGGTATTCCAATTCCAGTGACATGTGACTTTGCCTTGTCTCCAAGACCTCAGGTCCTATCCCACTGGCCCTGCCCTTGTCTTCTGTGTGCAAGCCCCCCTGAGTTATTGCCCTCCAGCCATCTGTGTATCAGTTGATGGCCTCCCCTGCCCACCCAGTCCCTGAAACACCGGAGTCTTGTGCATCATCTGCTCCCATCTACACCAGCTGTTCCTGGATGATCATTAAAGTCAACCTTAAAAATGAGAGCTCCTGATTTTTCCCCTGTGGACTTCTCCCCTGTGCTCTCGCCTACATGAGCAGCACTGTTTCCCTATAGACTTGGGGCTCCACATGGGGTCTCCTTCTCTTTTCCTATAGGACAAAGTCCATCAAAAAACCCCACAGAATAAACTCCAAATATGACCAGTCCCCTTGTCTACTCCACCACCCTAGTCCTTCAGTAGATCATCTCTCCATGTCCACAAGCCAGCCAGATGGAACTTCTCAAGACAGGATTCAAGGGTCAATATCCCAGCGCTTTCAATCTACAGCATTTAAAAGAAAGCCACAGTTCTTCTCATGGGGGCGCAGGCCAACTCAATCTGGCCCCTACCTCCCTCTGTCTTGTTCTCCAGCCACTCAACTGGTTGCTGCAGGACACTGGCACATACTATTCCCTAACCGCAGAACTCAGTTATCCTAGATCCTTGGCCTGCTCGTGTCTCTTTCTTTAAATATCTGCCAAAATGCCACCTCAAGGAAGCTTCACATGATGCCATATAGAGTCCAACCACCTCTGCCAGCACCCACCACCCCCTTTACTTAGCCTTGCTTTGTTTTGCTGTCCTTACCACTACCTGACATGATGTCTTGAAGCCACTGAATACTGCAACATCACATCCAAGAGAGCAGAAAACCCATTCATCTGGTTCAAATATGCCTAGATCAAGGTTAAGGATTCACTGAATGAATAAATGAATATACTCCTGATAGGTCCTGGCATGCAGACCCCTTACTGACCAACTGAAGGCTCTTTGTATACTGATCAGAATATCAACAATCTCAATTTTGCCCACATTATCACCACCTCATGCCCCAGTCCAAGGCCTGATGATGAGGACCCCAGGACTATTTGCTGAATAGATGGATGAAGGAAGGAGGGAAATGGGAACAAAGACACTGACCCATGGCTCCATCGTCAAAGACAGCACAGTGAGGCTGATGGATGGAGAGAGCTTGGTGAACTGCTGAGTCCTTTGCCAAAGTTAAACATGCAGGCAAATGGAAGGGCCATCAGACCACAGAGATCCATGTCCCTCAACCAGATACTGCGGACCTTAAGGAGAGGAATAGACACACGTTGACAGGGGCTTTATGGACCTGTGGCGTCATTAAACATGTAAGTATGCAGCCATTAGATCCAAAAGTTGTGTGTGTGTGTGTGTATGAGTTCTACTCAGCTATTAGAAAAGATATCACAGAATTTGAAGGTAAATGTATGGCAGCAATGGAAGAAATTATGCTGAGCGAAATTAGCCAAACCCAGAGATTTAAGGGTCAAATGTTTTCCCTCATTTGTGGAGGCTGGAGCAAAACTAGGCTTAGGTGAAAGGTCAAGCTCATGTACTAGACTCACCAAAGTCAAAGCAACACATAATCTAGGGGAACCATAATTACATGGGGCGGGGTGGGGGAAAGAGGAGGGAAGGAAGGGAGAGGAAGGGATGTTAGGGAGGGATCTGGGGGTTGGGGGATCAATAATGTAGCTTATTGTTTACTCCCCCAAGAAGCTAAATAATACTTATGCAATCATTTAATTCTGAAAAATGCACAATCTGAAAGGGGGGTGATTTATATCTGTTATAGGGAAATACAGAAGAGTCAAGAGACTGGGTGTGGGCGATATAAGGGTGATTCTGGATTAGGATCAGGGGCATATCATACTGTTACTACATATGCATTTATGATTATACAACAACACAACTCCACAATAAAATTTTAAAAAAAAACTACTCAAATCCATATTAACTGGCACAGAAAGTAATTGAAGTATAGCAATGTAAGATGTATGTCTTTTTTGTCAAATTTGAAAGATTGTGATGTGTAGTCTACTACCTCCATTATCTCCCTCCCGTTTTGAAGACTGTAACTCTTCCACTTGTGTCCGCCCACTTGTGTCCGCCCACCTGTGGACGCCCACCTCCTTCCAAGGACCCCTTTCGGTACCCAGCCATCTTGGGTGCCAGGAAGGCCGATCATTTGAGGAAATATCAAATCAAACAGCACTTGCTGTAGCCCGAGCCGGTATCTGGTGGTATTGTGGGGGGCCCTTGATTGAGACTTTACCTGCCAATTGGAGTGGAACCTGTACTTTGGTTCAATTGGCTATCCCTTTCACCCTGACATTTCCTAGATCAAATCGATCACAATGTTCTAAAGAAAAAAATCTTTCTTCCAATGGATCATTGGATCCCCATAAGTCAACAATCCAAGTTCAAATAACTAGTTTTGAGTCAATTTCCCTTTGGTGGTCCATGATAATAGATTATATTAAAGACAACCACCAAAAGGTTATTAATTATGTAAGAGAAATTACCAAAGAGTTAAGCCTTACTGATAAAATAATGTGGAAAGAAATAATTATACTTATTGTCTTATTAATTATGGCATTTGGGGCTGTAACCCTGATTAGATATGTAGAGGATATTGTTCAGAGGTTGACTGCTATTACCAAACAACTTTCAACTATCGGCCAAACTAGGCCTCCTACATCTGATGTAAATGTAGATAAATGTCAAAAATTGGTATCAGAATTTGAAAAAAAGAGTATATATGCATCATATAAGAGGGGGGAATTGTAAGATGTATGTCTTTTCTGTCAAATTTGAAAGATTGTGATGTGTAGTCTACTACCTCCATTATCCCCCTCCCGTTCTGAAGACTGTAACTCCTCCTCTTGTGTCCGCCCACCTGTGGACGCCCACCTCCTTCCAAGGACCCCTTGCGGTACCCAGCCATCTTCTTCCGGGGAAAATGGATTCCCTACTACCCTCACCACGTGTGTGGCGACCCCCACCCCCATTACCTCCCAGTCGCCGCCTACTCCCTCTTGCACCTGCCTCCACCTAGTCACAGCCAATCGCGCAGACTGTGCACCTGAGCTCCTCCAATTAGGGCAAAGGGCAGTATTGCGTCAGCTTAGCATTTAAGAACCCCTCACTCCCTAGCGAGGCGCGCATTTTTCTTTCGCCCTTCAGCCGAAGTAAAATTTCTGCCTTGCTCACCCACAACCGGCCACGTGTTTGATTTCATTTATAACAAGCAAGAAAATTGCAAGAGAAAACATGTTAATCTGCATCATTCTCAGTCTTACCCTGTGCCGAGATGTCACGCCACCCCATAGACCTTTGCTGTGGTGAGCCACCATCATGCCTGGGTCTGGGCCAGCTAGGGAGCGTGAACTCACTCAGCAAGAGGGCAAGGAATGGCTCAGCCTCTTGGGAGCCTGTGGGAAGATCATTCACAGGGCCAGTTCCAAGCACCAGGAATCTTCCCCAAACATGTGATGCCGCCTCTTCAAAGTGCCTGCCCTCACTTCTCCTTTTCACAGGGGCCTCTAGGGTCTCTGCCCCAAGCAAACACACAAGTCACAGCATCCAAAACCCCAGGCACACCACTGACCCAGAGTTCACATCCTGCTGCTGGACACCAAGAAAAGACCTGAAGGAATTCAAGTCCCTGTTCTCAGGGAGCTTCCATGTAAATACACGGGTGGTATATAAGATGTGCCAAGGGCTCCAGCAAAACACAGAATTAGGAAGGACAGACAATCGTGCCCCCCATGTGGGGGATGGGCTGCTCCTCTATCGGGAGTGATTTCATATTTTATTTAAGTGGGCTGAGCAGTGATATCAGAAGCATAAAGATTACCAAAGTCATAATAGGGACAAAATGCTGCAGAGACAAGTGGGGAGCTTGTCATACAAAGGGAGAAGCAGTGGGGCTCCCCATGAGATGGGACCCATGGGCAGTCACCAACACCTTGTGACCAATGAAAGGACTTGGCCTGTGGCTCACAGAAATGGAAACATTCTGAAAAGGTTGAGCAAAGTTGTGTCCTGATGCTGCATTGTGATTTAAAATAAAAGTTTCCCTCTGGTTGCCCAGGACCAAGAAACTAGGAGTGGGCAGGGAAAATTGGGGAAGCACAACAAAAGGCCTGCTGATGCGAGTGGTCTAGGCAAGGGACAAGGTGGTGCCTGGACCCTAGACACATTCTGGAGGTGGAGGCCTGGCAAGCCTCAGCCATGACTGGATCGTTCTGGCTTGCTAAATGTGTTTCCTAAGCAAACGGGGAGACCATGGAGGAGATGGGTGCACAGGAAGCGCTATATGTTGGAAGCCCCAGGTGTGGCTGCCTCAGGATGCAAAGGCCAGAGGACAAGGAACTCCAACTCTTGGAACTCCAGCAGAGCCACCAGGGGCAGAGCAGCCTCAGATCAGGCCAGTGTCCAAAACAACAGTTGAGGAGTCATCCTGAAAGAGATGATGCATGAATGAAAATCACTGGACAATTAAAGTGAAATCTACGTACACCTGCAACTCTGAACCCCGGATGTGTCCACAGACAGTCGGCTGCCCCACACAGTAAAAAGGTAGGAGGGAAACAACACCCAGTAATTGAAAGATAAAGTTGGCAGATTAAGATCATCACACACACACACACACAAACGCACACCCCCCACACACGTTACATGCATCAAGGAACAAAAGCTCAGATGGAAATACTACAGGACCATTAATCCTCACATTTGCAGAGACCATGAAATAACGAGGAATCATTTCTGCTAATGCATGTTAGCAGGAGGGGAAAGAATGCAGAATGATATGTCCACAACGCAGCAAAGAAATTCAATCACGTGTCTTTGTGAGTAAAGACTTAGGGCCCCTAAAGACGGGAAACAGACTCTCTGGGGGCTGGGAGCAGTCCCCGGCCTCCCGCAAACACATTCACCTGTTAGCCTGCTTTTACAAGGAAAAAGGAAACATTTGAACAGGCATTGAGATGGGGCAGCATTGTTACCATGCATATTTGCCTTCATATACCCCCAACCTGTCACATTCTTCTGACACCTAATTCATTTCTTCTTTCATTATTTTTCTCCTGAGGCTGTTTTGGCTGCAAGATAGACTCTAACAAAATAACAGGGATTTGACAAATAAAAGGAATGTTTAAGGATGCGTTAACAGCAATCTTGCCAAGCCAGGAAGCTGTCTATGGAGTTCAGCACATGAGTGAGGGCGAGAAACAGTTTGCCTGAAAGCAGAAAAAAAAAAAACAAAAAAAAAAACCTCTGTCTCCATTTCAGAAATTAAAAAGATATATACATGCACATGTATGCACATATACATGCAGCTGCACACTTGCATGTACACATCTGTGTGTGCATATTTGTATGTACATGCACACATGTGCCATATACATGCAGCTGCACACTTACATGTACACATCTGTGTGTGCAATGTCTATGTGTGCATGCACACATATGCAGAGACAAATGTGCATGTGGCACATGCATGCATACCTACATGCACACACCCATATACACTCATGCACACGCAAAGATGAAGGCCAGCAGGCGGAGTTGCATGTGTGGGTCACATGTTCATATTCTCCTTGAATCCTGGGACCCTCTATAAACCCTACAGCCTGTTGAGGAGAAAGAGGGTCTAGTCAAAATGTTGCCACCTGAAGGAGATCCTAGGTGATCTTTAAATTTTTAAAATATCCTTTTTATTTAATACACACTGTTTACACCAAGGAGGTGCCCAGATTGATTTTAGGATCCCCATCCTGAGACTTACTGAGGCCCAAGAACCCATAACAGTGCACTGCAATCACATAGCTGCAGGGGGCAATTGAACATCCCTGCTGGGCTCTGTGGGTGGGTGGGTGGAGCTTCCGGAGGCCCAGGAAGAACCACAGCACACCTTTCCCAATCCTTCTCCGGACCCAGCCAGTGGTGGGAGGATGAGATTTCCAAAGGGCAGAGTGCAGGCTCCCATTGTTCCTGCCCGGCCCATTCCTCCTTTAGACCCAGATGGCAAAGCTCCATAGGTATCTCGGTGCAGCAAGCTCAGCACCCAAAGCAGGATGCTGCCTGGCATTTCTCAGTGCAGGGATGGATCCCCATTTGGCAAGGGGAGGGCCCCAGCTGAGACCTGTGACCTGCCCTCCATCCTCCTGTCATGCCCTGTGATGCCCCCACAGAGGATAACCATGGGCAGAGTGAGCCAAGGGTAATAACTGGGGCCACACTCAGGGCCCAGTCTCCACCCCCTGCTGATGCATGCAGCCCCGTCCCCAGACATGCCAGAACCTCAGGCCTGACTTGGCCACATCCTGCAAATGTCCAGTCAGCATGACCCTTGAAGCCACAACGTGTCTGGGATGGGTGGACAGCTTTCCTTCATCGCCAGCATACAGTCAAAAAGAACACGCACAGCCACACTGAGGACCTGGACCCCTTGGGACCAGGAGGTCATCTATATTTCACCGTTCACTTCTGCCTGTGCCAGCTCACAAAAGGACCTCTTCTCACCCAAACACTTGCTGTTAACCCAAACACCAACCCTCTCCTATGCAAGGTGCTCTACATTCTCTCAAACACAAGAATATTTACTTTATGATACAAATGGCTGTCAATTTCTGCAAATCTTTCACATCTTTTTGTCAGACATCTATATGTGTGTGTATATGTATAATGTTTTAGTCAGCTTTTTCACTGCTATGACTAAAAGACCTGACAAGAACAATTTTAAAGGAGGAAAAGTTTACTTGGGGGCTCACTGTTTCAGAGGTTCTAGCTCCACCTTGGTGCTCCAGGTGAGGCAGAACATCATGGCCTCGGTGTGTGGCCGAGGAAAGCGGCTCACATGATGATGGGGAAGCAGAGAGACTCCAAGCCAGATACCAAATATATACCCCAAAGACATGCCCCCATGACCCACCTCCTCCAGCCACACCCTATCCACCTCACTCACCAGTTAATCCTATCAGATTAGCTTGCTGATCGGGTTAAAGATCTCATAACCCAATCATTTCTCCTTGCACTGTTTCACACATGAGCTTTTGGGGGACACCAAGTATCCGAATCATAACATATAAATACATTTTACCTAGCAACCCAGCAAAGCGCATACATGCACTAATAACTGAAGGTTTTACCAAACACATTCACATTAGCAACTAATCGATTTTTCATTCTAATTCATTTTTTAAGCACTGATTATTTCTCAACTAATAATTAGAGCTGCTAGGGGGCATTTGGAAATCTGAAGAATCTTTCTTGATAGGTGGCCACTGGCACTTAACAGGAGGAAGTAGGAATGCTACCCAATTCCTGGAGCAAACGCTTCTACCAAGAATTATTCCACCCAAAGAGCGGTGAAGCCTGCAGGAAGGGATCATCACCCCCATTCTCCAGAGCAAGTCTACAAACTGGAGGGATGTTCTGTTTGGGGGAGTCAGAGTGGGAGGTGGGCAGGGAGGTGTCCAGGTCCCAACATCTGCCTCATGCATCCATCTTCCTCCAACCAGAGCCGCAGGACTGGCAAGACCCTCCGTGTTCTCCCTGGCTGGTGGCAAGTCTGCAGACAAGGAGGAAGTGGCATACCATGTCAGAGCCCCGTGTGGGTTCCCAACATAAAAGGAAACAGGGAATTTGCTGTCCTGATAGGAGCAGGCTGCAGCAAGCCTGGTCCCCAGGAGGATCAAAGAGGCTCGCCACCTCCCAGGTAATCCCCGCCAGGAAGGCTTCCTCCCTCTGCAGCATTGTTTTTCTTACCCACGGGCAAGAGGCGAGGCTCCCAGCCTGACACGCCCTAGCCCTGGTGGGCGTAGGCGCCCCCCACCTTCCCCTGTCTGTCGATCAGTTGGACTTCAAAGGGGCCGACCCAGCGCCACCCGCCCTGCAGCAAAGCACGGGTACAGGGACAAGGAAAGGGCACCGATTTTTGTTCCAGGGACTTGGGGTTCAGGCCCATCTCTCTGTCACCTATTTGCAAATTCCAACTGGTTCTTAGTTCCTCACTAAAAAAACTGCGACAAATAACGACAGCCTCCTTAGGCATGGGAAGAGGACAGGAAGAGAGTCAATAGAGAAGTGCTCAGAGATGGTCACCTGCCCCCTCCTGACATCACTCGCCTCTCCCCCCAGTGCCCACCCTGCCCACGTGGCCACCCTCTGGGATGTTCTCGTACACACACCTGCAGAGAAACCTAGCTCTGGACGCCAGACCAAGCCCTTCTGGGACTTGAGGTACTACCATCCATGTTGGCGAGCAGGCAGGAGTTTTACATGACTTCCATGACTTTTGGGACTCTGTCACACACTGGGCATGAGAAAATCTCCTACAGCAAATCTCCCAGAACACAAATCTTCCCAGAAGGAGTCTGGGGGAAGCCCTGAGAGGAAGAAGGAATCCAGTAGCTTCCATGTACTGAACTTTACATGTCCCTCATCAAATCCCATGTTTAACACATCATGTTCAGACTTTTGATGATGGGATGGGAGTCTTCCCCAAGAGGAATGACAGAAGGGACTTTGTGGCATTTTTCCTTAGGAGCATCTACCCCTGATGTGCTCCAAGGACTTCTGATGCTGAGCTGTGTCATAACACCCTTGCCCATGCCCAGGCCGGGTGTATAGGGAAGAGAGACACAAGCAAGGATAGGGAGAAAAGGTCAGCCACCCTCATCCCCAGCCCTCCCTGCCTCAAGGCCCCCATCAAAGTCAAGGGATCCCACAGACCCAGTCTCCCAGGGCTTCTACATGGGCTACCCCAACTGCCTCTCCAGCTCCTAGGCCCACCCCAGGCGGGGGCAAGGGCAGAGCCGCTGCAGAAGAAAGAAAGTCCACAGGGATTTGAGAGAGCCATGGGTGCCTTGTGGGCTTCACCAAGATGCCGATTCTACCCAATCAACTCTAATCAACAACATGGCAACAACTCCAAAGAGTTATGTGTTTTCTAGAAGGTGCACATGCCTAAGAAGGAAAGGCAGGAGACAGGCTGACTGCGGTTACCACAGGGAGAAGAGGCCAGGTGGGGGCTGGAGAAGCGGGAGGAAGGAAAGAAGCAAGAAGGGTAGAGAGGGTGAGTGAAGGAGGGACACAAAGCACTTGGGACAAACTCTCTCTGTCACACTGCTTCTGCATTGGGGAAAACAGTGGAGTGGGGAGGTGGGGCCTGTAAGAGAAAATTAGAGGAATCCTTCCTGGACTAGATCTGTTGTAATGAGAATGTGTTGTTTTGAGGTGAGGCTCCTCTTGTGTTCTGTCTCCTCTGCACACACCCACTTGCCATCCACTTTTCACCACGTTATCATACAGCTCAAGGACCTCAACAGGTGCAGCCACCCAATCTTGGATGTCCCAGCATCCAGAACTATGAGTCAAAACAAACCTCTTTTCTTTTCTTTTTCTTTTCTTTTTTTTTTTTTTTTTAAGAGAGAGGGACAGTGAGAGAGACAGAGAAACAGAGAAACAACTTTAGTTTTTCACATGGCTTTAGTTGCTCCAACACTCAGTTGTGTATGTGGTGCTGGGGTTTGAACCCGGGTCCTCGTGCTTTGCCAGGCAAGCGCTGAAACCGCTGAGCCACCATTCCAGCCCCCTCTTTTCTTTTTAAACTACCCAGCCTTGAGGATTTTATTACAGGAACACAAAACAGAATAAAATAGAGAGAGCCCCTAAGTCATCTCAGCCTATCCTTTGAGGTTTCACCTCAACCTGTCAGGTGGGCTTCCATCAGTAAACAGCAGCAGTACAGCAACAGCCCCTGTGCTGTTCTTGCTCCACAGTGGATAGGACAAGAGCAACGCCAGACACCAGACCCCGATCCTCCTCACAAATCCAGCCACATACATTATACTGTTTGGGGGACCCAAAAAGGTCCCTTACATTGACAGTGGGACCCCAAAGCCAGCCAGATTTGCCTGAGGAAAGGCGTGGGGATGGGCAACACATGACCCCAGGTGGCACCAGGCAACCCTGTGAGACACCACCTGACACCACATGGTGCAGCATGACATTCAGGCAGCATGGGTGGGCCATCAGTGTCCCCACAGAATGAGCCCCTGCATCCCTGGCCCCTGACCCTCCAGGGCCAGGTCAGAGTCACCCAGGACCATCCTGGTACAACTTCTCATAAATACCACTGTGATACCATGAAGAAACTGAGGCACATGGAGATCTGCTCCTTGCCCAGAGAGAGCATGTGGTGTGACACCCTTGTAAGCCAGCACCAGGGGGACCTGGAAGAGCCGTGAGCACCACAAAGCCTGAGTTCATTCTTCTGTACATTGAGAGCAACATTTTACGCTTTTTCTCCCCGTTTCTGAGAGCTAGATGCGTGAAGCAGGATGCTCAGTTCCCTTGGAACGCTGTTCTTCATGTCCTGCAGTTTGTCCAGTGACCTTGGCCATCAATGAGGAGTTACAGAGCCTGTAGGGTCCCTTTTTCTCTACTGCGGTGGTGCTGGCTGTGGCTTAGCACACTGCAGGGGCCTAAGAACATTCCTTCAGGATTCAGCCTCAGAAACATCTCTTCTCTGCGGAGAAACTTTTCTGTATATTTTCGAGATTTTTGTTGTTAACTCGTTAGTTGTTTTTCGGGTTTTGTTGGTTGTTGGTTTTTTGTTTGCTTGGTTTTGTTTTTACTAATTGTTGGTCATTGGTTTTGGTGGGGGTTTTTTTGTTGTTGTTTTTTTTAAATTTGGTACCAGGGATTGAACCCAGGGGTGCTCAATCACTAAGGCACGCATCCACAGCCTTTTTAGTTTTTATTTTGAGACCTTGCTAAGTTATTTTGAGTCTTGCTAAGTTGCTCTGGGCCTTGCTAAGTTCCTGAAGCTGATGCATCTGCTTTTATCTCATGGACCTCATGAAAGAATGCAATGATTTCCTTCATCACACTGGCTGCTAGGAAGCTCACAACCAAATTGCCACCAGGACTTTATGCCATATGCATTGGATACTCATCTTTCATGGACTTCAATGCTTCCAAATCTTTATCTTCCATTTGTCATGAGTTCTTTTTTAAATACTCTGCATGTCTTTCAGATCATTTCTGGACATTGGGAGAAAATTAAATTAGGAAAAGGAACTAAGAGTCTCACGGATGGGGGTGGCAAAGGTAAACACAGGAGCACTAGTAACTGCTGTTGAAGACACCCATCCGATGTCTCGGACTCTGGCAGGCTGCCCCACCTGGTCTGGAGCAAGGACAGAAGCACAGGGAACACCACGTCCCTGCACAAAGGCCAATAGATCATGGACTCCAGCCCAGAGGGCCGGCCTTGTTGACCTGTGCCAGCCCCAGGCTTATGCTCCTTTGCTTCTAGATCACCACAAACCACAATCACTTCCACAAACCTCAGACTATCATTTAAGGTTACAGGTGAGGAAACAGGTGTCCAGAGAGGAATGTCCATCAATCCTGAGCCACACAGTGGATGAAGGTGGCCACCACCCAGCCCCTGAGCATCTTTCAGCCCCAAGCCTGGTCCTCATGGCCGCAGCCACTCAGGGAAGCATCAGCCAAGTGTCAGTGTTAGAGGATCTCAGGTCACAGGGCAGTCAGGCTTCCCGTCTCATCTCTCCTCAGACATGCCTAGGAGACTCCCTTCTTGCAAAAGAAAATTGACTACGTCATGTCTCCTAACAGCAAACCCAGCCAGTGACAGCAGAGCTGACTGTGCGGGCCAGGCACCCTCCCCAGGGCGAGGCCAGACGCAGCAGGTCAAGGCTAACAGTGGCATAGGGCCCCGTCAGGAACACAGAGCTCCCTGTGCTTCTCAGTGACCCAGGTTCCAACTCAACTGTACCACCAGCTGGATAGGGAGGCAAAAGATTTAAGAACAGCTATGGCACATGCTAGGCCTTCACTAAAGGTCTCATTCAATGCTCACTCTTAAAGGTGCCCCTTGAAGGTCTTTTTATGGGTTTTTCACAAGGAAAAACATTAAGATATGGGGGGATTGGGGCTGGAGCGGTGGCTCAGCAGTTATGGTGCCTGCCTTGCATTCATGAGTACATGGGTTCAAACCCCAGCACCATGCACACAATGAAGTGTCCCAGCAACGAAAGTCCATGAAAACTAAATAAAATTGATTCTGTCTTTCTTTCTCTCTCTCTCTCACTGACCCTCTCTCTTTCAAAAAAAAAAAAAAAAAGATATGGGCGGATTAACCGTGAACTCCTGGATCATGAGCCAGTGGGTATTGGAGCAGGACTCACCAACAAGATCAAACACTTAGCCTCCACTGCCAGGAAGCCCCTTCTTTCTAAAAGACACTGACCCTATATCCCAAGACATGGTAGTTAGTTTTCCGTCACTGTGACAAACCACCTGAAAAAAATCAACTTAGAGAATGAAAAACTTGTTTTGGCTCACAGCTTCAGAGCTTGCGTTCCAAGGCCAACTGGGTCCACTGCTCTGGGCAGGCTGTGAGGCAGGACACCATGGCGGAAGGGCCTGGTGGAGCAGACTGCTCAGCTAAGGGGAGCTGGGAAACAGGACAAGAGCCAAGGACAAGAAACAGCCTTCAAGGACAGGCTCCCAGTGCCCTGTGTCCTCCCTCTAGGCCCCACCTCCTGAAGTTCCCACCACCTCCCAGCAGCACCAGCTGCTGGGACCAGGCCTTCAACACAGTCTATTAAAGTACCTTTAAGATCCAACCTTACCAGGCGGGAATTCCACCTCTCTACCAGGTGGGCTCAGAGCTGATGTGTGGAGGCCCTGCACTGCTTCTCCAGAACTGACCACGTGCAAGGCACTGTACTAACTCATGACAGCTGGGGGAAGAGGCCACCAAGTAAGGTGGATATTGGTGTCTTCTACTACCCCTGTTTACCCACTGGTATAAATTCCCCTCTCTTCTGTCATGGTCACTGACTAGGAAAACCCATGACCTGAGGCTGAGGTGGTCAGCATTTGTGGACAGGATTGTTCTAGGGTTTTTGTAAAATGCCATTAAAAAAAAAAAAAAAAAAAAAAGCTCTTTCTTGCAAAGTGGCACCAATGAGCAGTTGACAGTAATGAAGAGGCCCACCTGTGAATGGAGGCAACAACTCAAAAGGCAGAAATGAGAGATGTTCATGGGCAGCCACAGGGTGGAAGTTGCTTGATCAAACCAAGCCTGATGTCCATACTATTTCTATTTGTTCTAGTTACACAAATCATTAAATATTCACTAGACCTAAAGAACACTCAACATCACTAAAAGAAAATCAGTTGTCCAGGAAACCAATGACAATGAGTGGCAATGCCACAATGTCTAATGCTGATTCCCCGTGATGCTGTTTAATTTTATGTATCCTCTTGTGTTTGCCATGATGCATGCCCAGATGCTCAAATGTTAACCTAAATGTTGTTATTGAGGTATTTTTTAAATATAATTAATATTGGTATCAGTAATCTTTGAGTAAAACAAATGGCACACTACTGTGTAGGTAGGCCACACCCAATCAGTCAAAGATCTTAGAAGAAAAGGCTAGGAGAGGAAGTCTTCAGACTAAAGACCGTAACCTCAAAACCTGCTAGAATTTTAGCCTTCCTTGCAGATTTCAGATTTGCCAGTCCTCAAAATCATGTGAACCAATTCATTCCTACATATATACAGATGATTCCCAAATAAGACAGCTCAACTTAACGATTTTCTGACTTATAATGATACAAATGTAACATACACTAAGTCCTTAGAATTGTGGATTTTCATCTCTTCCTGGGTTAATGTATACAATACAACACTCTCTTGATGTTGGGCAACAGCAGCCATGAGATCAAAGGGGAAGCCACCAACAGCCCCTTGGTGTCCTGTGTCACTGCACTAAGATGCTCCGTAGGGTGGGTATCTTGAGCACATTTTCAGCTTATGGTATTTAAAACTTGGAATGTGCTCGTTGGGAAGCAGCCCCAACATTAAGTGGAGGACCATGTGTGCGTGAGCATCTCGAGAGAACCCAACTAACACACCTGCTATTCACCACACCTTGGTCATCCCCCACCCCAGATTCCCGCAGCACCTTCTGCTTTGTGGACATGTCCCCTGCCCACAGCTGCCCACCACACCTGAGATCTAAGTAACCTGACTCCTCTTTGTTTAAAAAAAAAAAAAGCACTGTCTCCTGCCTCCTATACAAAAGAAGCTTAGTCTACATCTGCCAGGTAAAAAATAGAAATGAAGCCTCAACCAGCTGAGCTGCCTGTAAAGACTCTGGCCTCCAGAAATGTTGATTTTTCACTCCTGAAGGTAATAAGTGAAGGGACAAGGTCAAACAGGAACAAAGGCTAAAGATACACACAAATTTACACTGGTTAGTGCCAACCTCGCTCTCCAATCCCCCACTCTGTTGGGGAGGCAGAGAGCGAAAAGGAGTTTTCTTAAGTCTCAGAATCATAAATGCAGCTTTTTCTGCACACAGTCTCAGAGAGGCTTTGGGAAAGCAAATGACCAGCTAGACAGGATGTGTACAGTTCACTGCAAAGCCAAGTGGAACTTTGCAGCTATCTGACATAACTGCTTCGCTGGGATTTCAGACAAGCGTCACACGTAGGAAAAAGGATTAACCTGGATGAGTGGCTCTAAGCTTTGTCAAGTCAACCCGGAGGGTCTGATGCAAGAGGTCTGGGGTGGATGGAGAGCAGAGCTGGCATTTCTAAGGATCCCCACTTTGACGCTGGCTTGGACCTCCCTTTGAGAACCACTCAGACAAATATCTGAAAACAAAGACCCCCGCCCCCAACACAGCCTCAGCAGGGATACCCAGGCAGTTGCTGTACCTGGCAGGTCAACCTTGCTCAGGTATCATCAGGTTGTTCCATGTGAGAGCAGCTATATTAACATGGAGGTTACACATGATGCTACTTGAAGCCCTTCATTACCTGAGTGACTGTGGAAAAACAAGGCAGACAGCTCGGCCCAAGGGCGCACACCTGTAATCCAGCTACTCCAGAGGCTGACGCAGGAGAATTGCATACTGGGGGCCAACCTGAGCAACTGAGTGAGACCCAGTCTCACAGTGAAAAGGAAGGAAGCAGGCAGGCAGGCAGGCAGGCAGGCAGGCAAACTGAAGGGAATTTTTGATTTTGCAGATTTGCAAACCATTTAAAGAAAAAATACAGTAAATAAAATTCTCTCCTGGTCTACAATGTCTTTTAGACTAAGAGTTTCTGTTATGGTTTAAATGTGAGGTGTCCCCCTAAAGTTCACATGAAACAATCCAGGAAGGCTGAGGTGAAATGGTTGGGTTATAAGAGCCTTATCTCAATCAGAGAGTTAATCCCCTGATAGGGATTAATTGATAACTGTAGGCTGCTTGGGTGCAGCTGGAGGAAGTGGGTCATGGGTGCCTGCCTTTTGGGATATATATTTTGAATCTGGCCTGCAGCCTCCCTCTCTGCTTCCTAGAGCCGCCTCCCTCTGCCACAGTCTTCCAACATGAGGTTCTGCTTCACCTGGAGCCCTGAGGAATGGAGCTGGCCTTCTATGGACTAAGAACTCTGAAACAATGAGCCCTCAAAATAAACTTTTTCTCCTTAAACTGTTTTGGTCAGGTCTTTTAGTCACAGCAACGGAATAGCTGGCTAAAACACCTTCCCTAGGTAAAAGGAATTGGTTAGCAACAATCTACTTGAAAAATAATAAGGGTTTCTAGGCCAGCGTAGTGGTGCACACATGTAATTCCAGCGAATTGAGAGACTAAGGCAGAAGGATCACAAGTCTGAAGCCATTCTCAGCAACTTAGCAAGGCCCTGAATAACTCAGCAAGACCCTGTCTCAAAATAAAAAATAAAAAGGATTTGGGATGTGGCTCAGTAGTTAGGCATGACTGGGTTCAAACTCCAGTACTGAAAAAAATTAAATACAATAAGGGTCTTTAAAGTGCTTAAAAACAAATAAAGGTTACCATTTCTTTTTTCTTTTTTAAAGAGACTGGGACAGTGAGGGAGAGAGAAAGAGAGAATCAATTTTATTTAGTTTTTCACATGGCCTTCATTGTTCTAACGCTTCATTGTGTACGTGGCGCTGGGGTTCAAACCCACATCCTTGCTCATGCCAGCAAGCGCCATAATCACTGAGCTACCACTCCAGCCCCTAAAAGCTACCATTTCATAACCTCAAATAGAATAACAGATTCAGGTGGAGGTCCTTCTTGTTTGTTAAAAACATTGTGTAAAAGTTGCTAGGAAGCAGGATGCTCAGGGTATCAAAAGTGCAAAGCAGAAACTATACCATGATGTTGAGGATCTGGGACTGATCAAGCTTAGCTGGCCAGCAATGTAACAGACAGGCCATCTCTCGATGTGAGGCAAGCAGAGGTACTTCACGCCTATGAGATCATTTCACAAACGCTACTTAACCTGAATCTAACAGCAAGTAAAGAATCAGACAAGTCCAGACCATGTGATCTTCTATTAGAAAACTGGCTTGGGAACTTCAGAAAGTCAATGTCAAGGAAGAAATAAAGCTGTCCATCTATTCACATAACATGATTACCTACAGGGAAAACCCCAGAAATACTACAAAGCAAAACCCCTAGAACTAACAGAAAAACTTAGTAAGATCACAGGATAGAAGATAATATAATAATATATAATAGCATTTCTGTGTACTACCAATGAACACATGGAAACAACATTTAAAACACAACACCATTCACAATCACTCCACAAAAAATGAAACATTTGAGTGTCAATCTATACAAGATTCATATGCTGAAAACTACACATTTTCCCCTTATCTAAATAATTGGAGAGATACACCATGTTCATGGATTAGAAAAACCTAACATGGGAAAGATCCTTTCAACAGGCAAGTGGTAAAACAAATGAGTATTTCCATACCAGGGAACATTGCTCACCAATAAACAGGAGTGAACCAACCCCACAATCTGGGTGAACTTTTACATCATAATGTTGAGTGAGAAACACAAAACACCAATGCCAAAAAGCTCCACACCGCAGGATTCCATATATAGACCATTCTTGAAGTGAAAAGCCATAGCAATGAAGAACAGATTCGTGGTGGCCAGGGTTAAAGAGAGGTGGGGCTGGGAGGGCAGTGGGCAGGGCTATAAACATGCGACTCTAGGGCTCCTTGTGGCCATGGATGTTCTGTATCTTGACTGTTGCTGTCAACATCTTGGTCGTGACATTGTACTGGAGTTTTTCAATGTGTTGCCTTTAGAAGAAAATGGATAGAGGGCACATGGGATTTCTCTGTATTATGTCTTAAAACTTCTGCAAACTGTCTCAAAATGAAAAACTTAGAGTCAACATGATGAAAAAAATAATAATAGTATTAAAATGAAGAAAGCAGGGACCCAGCTTCAGATTTCAGGGCACAAATGCAGAGCCAGTGCAACATGTAAACTATGGTGAGATTTGAATGGACAAAAGTATAGTGATAAACCACTCTGGGGACAACTGGGAAATTAGGGGTGAGAATTAGATATTAGCTTATGTCATTCAATCAACATTAAATTTCTCTGTGTTCATGGTCTTGAAGCTCAGCAATATGGGAAAAAGTCCTTGTCCTTGAGAAATGTGGCTGTAGTATTTATGGGTACAGTCCATGATATGCACAACTCGTTGCCACAAAAGGTACAGTAGATGTGGTGAAATGACAAAAAAAAAAAAAAAAACCTGGGCAAATTGATTGAAAGGAAGGTTATCAGAGTTTCTTATCATATTCCTTCAAGTTTCCTAAAAATGTGAACATTTTCCAAAAAACATTCTGGTGAGAAAAGTTTTTCTTAAATTCTACAACCATCCACTAAGCTGATGTATTCTTCATCTGCAACTTCCTTTTCAGTTTATGCTAAAATAAGGATCTAGTGAATGTTAAATTCCCCAAACGAGGAAGAAACCTAAACCAAGAGCTTCACTTAGCCACACAGAGCCAAGCTCTAACACTGTGACAGCAATCACAAAGAGACCAGAGAGATTCACCACACTAGTGGAAAGGAAGCAGGGACGGATGTGATAAGAATGGTAATGGGGGGGTGGGGGGACCCAGAGGCCCCTGGAACCTCATGACACATCCTCACCCCAACCCCTTACGTGATGGTGTGACCTTCCCCTGACTCTTTGATGATGGAAGAGACCCTGATTCCCAGTCCTTAGGACTCCCCTGACCCCTGGGTAATGGAGGGATGCCCACAACTCCTCAGTCCTCAACACCCTGGCTGTCCTGCTCAGGACGGACCCTCTGTCAGTCACCTCACTGACATCAGGAAGGCAGGTGGCCACCAGGGCCAAGCTGCACACCGGATAATGTAGTGAGACAGATCTAAGATTTGACTCAGGCAGCCAGCCTGACTCTGCGAGGTCGAAACGTCATGCTGCCTGTCTCACTAAAGTAATGGAGATTTGGGACCCTAGCAACATGGGATGGGGGCTGCACCAGGTCAATCCCACCTGCACCTACGAGAACATAGTGTCTGGCCTCCAGGTCCAATAGCATTCAAAGGCACTCCTGGAATACCAGATAGCAGCAGAGATCTCAGCCCTACTGATGCTGGGCCTTTCCGCAGAGCAGGATCCTCAGAGGCAGGAACCTCTGTGCTGGGTCCAAGACACTGTTTTTCAGTTTCCTCATGGACCTGACATGAATGCACCTAAGGGTGGCCCCAAAGAACAGTAAGAGCTCAGAGCATGCAATGCTTTCCGAGCTCCTGTGCTGGCAGCAATCAACATCTTTGTCTCCACCTAAGATTCCCTCTGCTATCTGTACCCACGGACACCCCAGAAAAACTCCATCCCTAATGACACCCCCAGGATCTTCCACCAGGCAGGTTTCTGCAGGCAATTGATCTCACTCAAAGAAAGATCAGTTGTCAGAAAACCTTTGCCTTGGACTCCAGAGGGTCCAGGGGTGTGACCTGAGCCTCAGGACAGAGTAGGTGGCACACAGCAGTGAGAGTTGTTTGGGAGAAGTGCTCTTGCCCTGAGACCCAAGACTTCCAGAAAACATGGTGGAGCAAAAGGGACTCAGGATGAGGATGGTGAGACCCAGGATGTCCCCACCTGCATGTCCACACCTATCCCTTCTGAGCCTCAGCTTTGTGACTGCTCCATGTATCTGGGACACAGCTGCATGGAAGAACAAGTGAGGAAGGAATGAATGAACAAAGGAAGAAACAAATGATGCCCCCTGCTTGGGGCCTCACACACAGTCAATAATTCATCCCAGCCACGTTCCTGTCCGCTGCCTCCACCCCGGGGCTCGTACCTTCTATTCACAGCAACAAGCCCGAGGTTTATAAGCTGCCACTGTTCCACGCTCATTCACACAGCTGGAAACAGAAGAGTGCGTTATGGAAACCCGGGCAGATGTGGGGGAGTTGGGAGCTGCAAACCCGTAACACGGTCCCATGTGTTCTGCCAGGGCCAAGGTCAACTGCCAGCTGATGGATACCATGGCCCTCGCGTGGGTTGCAGCGTCTCTGAGGATGGGCACACGAATCAACTGACGGGGCGATAAACTGTGCTCGGACTCGCTGTCTCCCCACCATGGCTGGCGAACAAAGCCCACACTATTGGCAAAGCTGCCCTCCACCGCCTCACCCATTCCAGCACGTACAAGCACCAAGTGTAGTTAACACACAGACCGAAAAACCCCCCAAACTTGACAGGTTTCTTAAGTGCCTTTGGTCCCAAGTACAGAATTTGCAAACCCGCTCTGCGTAGCCTCAGCAGAGAGCAGATAAGCATGAGAAGAGACTCTCTTCCCAAGATGGGTCTGCAGGACGCCCGGCATTCTGTTATGAGAACAAAACATTCCCTTAAGTATTAGACAAAAGATTACACATTACTGATGGGTCTGTATCGAGACTGGAATCCAATCTGAGAGCTAGGCAGAGGAAATAATTCTTGCCATTTTGCTGTATGGATCTCAGGGAAACCCCACCACATGCTCTGCCCACAAAGAATATTCTTTTGTGCTACAAGCATGGTAAAGTAACAGCTTTGTGTTAGCAACTCTCATCAAGGAGTCTTCTGGATCTCCGAGCAGGCATTTGCCATCAACTTCCAATAAGATGGTAACTGGAAATATGGTGAATTTCCAAGAATAAAACAGCAGGCTAGATTTTCAAATCTGTAAGAGGAGACACAAACAGATCTCTCCTGAAAGTTAAAGGAGTGTATATTACAAAGCAAAACCCAAAGAGGAAAAAAAAGAACCTGGAAAATATGGAAGCCCGTCCCTCCCCTCATTTAGTAAAGGTCAGCCACCTGCTAGAACGTTCCCAGTTTGGCATGGCATTACTTTCCCCCACAAACTGAAGCATGCTATACAGGCCAGTCTTCTGCTATCTGGAGTGCTGAATGGAGGCTTGGAGTGAAGAACCACCTTGCCTAAGGAAACAGCAATCTCTAAGATCCTTCCAAAACTCGAATCATGTTGGGAAAAAAATAAAAAGAAAGAAAGAAGCCACAGCCTTGGTTCTTGTCCTTGGAGGAGTTCAGATTTCAGTGAGGAGACAGAGCGACCCACAAACATCACACAACCCATTTGGGAGTATGTTAGCAGGGGAAGGATGTGACTGACTGAGCCTCAGGACAGGGAGTGTGGGCCTGTGATGGTCAATGCGTCACTCTGACCACCTGCAGGCTACAAGGGCCTGGGAGGGACTTGGAAGGTCATGAAGCCCAATAGCCCTTCTAGTCTGTGGGACACTGGCATGGAGGCAGGAGGTCTTTTCGCAAAAAGGCCTTTTGGGGTCAAATCACAGTGTATCAAAGAACTAGGAATTAGAACAGAAAGTTTGCACACTGCTAGAAGAAAATATAGGGTCAACACTCCAACATATTGGTGCAGGCACTGATTTCCTTAACAAGACCCCTAAAGCTCAGAAAATAAAAGGAATGAAAAAGTGGAATGGCATCAAACTGAAAAGCTTCTGAACAGCAAAAGAAATGATGAAGAGTATGAAGAGAAAGCCTACAGAATGGATGAAATTCCTTGCCAACTACTCCTTTCGCAGGCAATTAATATCCAGAGTACATAAAGAACTCAAAAAAGATCAACACACACACACACAAACAGTAAATCAATAAAGGGGCATTTTTTTAAAAAAAGAAACATAGGGGCTGGAGCAGTGGCTCAGTGGTTTTGGCGCTTGCCTAGCAAGCACGAGGACCCAGGTTCAAACCCCAGCACCACGTACACAACTAAGTGTTGGAGCAACTAAGGCCATGTGAAAACTAAATAAAGTTGTTTCTCTCTTTCTCTGTCTCTCACTGTCCCTCTCTCTCTTAAAAAAAAAAAAAAAAAAGAAACATAAATAGCCAATAAAAATATGAAAAAATATTTAACATCTCCAACAATCAGGGAAATGCAGATCAAAACTACACTAAGCTTTCAGCTCATTCCAGTCAGAATGACAATTATCAAGAAAATAAATATTAATAAATGCTGGTGAGGATTTGGGGGAAATGGTGTACCAGTACATTGTTGGTAAGACTACAAATTAGTATAACCACTCTGGAAAGGAGTATGGACATTGCTCAAAAAACCAGGGCACAGTGGTGCACGCCTGTAATTCCAGCAACTCAGGAGGCTCAGGCAGGAGGATCACAAGTTCAAAGCCAGGCTCAGCAACTTAGCAAGGCCCTAAGCAATTAAGCAAGCCCCTGTCTCAAAAAACATATAAATAGGCTGGGAATGTGGCTCAGCGGTTAAGTGCCCCTGGGTTCAATCCCTGATACTAAAAAAGAAAAAGAAAAGAAAAGAAAAACTAGTAATATGACCCAGCCATCCCACTCCTCTGTATATATCCAAAAGAACTAAAACCAGCATACTACAACGGTACAGGGACGTCAGTGTTTATAGCAGCACAATTCACAATAGCCAAGTTATGGAACCAGCCCAGATGCCCGTCAATAGATAAATGGGTTAAAAAAAAAAAGTGATATGTATACACAATGGAGTTTCTCCCAGCCCTAAAAGAGGAATGAAATTGTGGCATTTGCTAGGAAATGGATAGAAATGGAGAACATCATTCTAAGCGAAATAAGCCAGACTCAGAAAGTCAAGGGTTAAAGGTTTCTTTCATATGTGGAAGCCAGAGCAAAATAAGGGGGAAAGGGTGGGTGGATGGGATACCATAAAGATATACGGAAGGATTAGAAGGAGGAGATCAAGAAGGAGGGAGGAGGAATGGGGAAGGGGAGGAAACATGGAATGAATTTAACAAAATTGCCCTATGTGCAAGTATAAATATATCACAGTGAATTCCACCTTTATGTTTATTTATGAAGCACCAATCAAAAATAAATAAATGAGCAAAAGAAAGACCAGCAGAGTAGAGGAAGGAGAACAAACAGATGGAGGATGGGAGAAAAAGAGGGGGGCACAGGGTCCTGAAATGGAGTATGTGAAATACCAGGCACATATGATTATGTCAAAATGAACCCAACTATTCTGTATAACTATAATGCACTAATGAAAAAAATAAAAAGGCTTCTTTTAAGTTCAGGGCTCCTCCAAGGGGTGAATGATTACATATGAAATAAAAGCAACAGGAGTCACCTGGTTTTTATTCAGAGGGGCCCTCAAGTGCACAAAGTTACCAGGTACCCCTGGCAGCACAGCGAAGTCCTTCCTGTTGAGACTTATCTGCATATCACTCCAGAGGAGTTGGGGGACTTTCCTAAGGTCACTTGGAGAGCAAATGACAGAGGCAGGTGTTTAAGTGCCACCTTGTTCCTGCAAAGCCAGCTCCCCCTCTTTTGCTCCACCTCCAGGGCAAACAGGCAGGACCTGTTGTCCCCTGCAGTGCCCACGCCAAGGCCCTCATCTTATTTGCACAAAACCATCTGGCACCGTAGGAGATATAAGAGCTGATGCCCTCAGAGCACAGGGGTCTGACAACAGACAAAACACACCAAAAACAACCGGTGTGTGTGTATAAATGAAAGGACAGGCAGTGATTCCGGGGGTCACAGGGATGCAGGACAATAGAGATGACAGTCGGCCAAAAGTCTGTCAGCTCCATTCATTCACCCTGCTCCTCTTGGCACCAAAAACTGAAGCCCTTGTCTGTCTGGACTTCAGCTGGGCCGTTACTGAATTTAGCACTGACAAGCCCCAGCTGGACACACACCAAGAGTCCTGGCCACAAACACCCACCCACAAGGCCAAGGTCAGCACTAAGCAGCTCCAGAGCACATCCAGCCCCATCAGCATGCAGCTGGCCATAGGTGGCTGGGTTCACCCTTGTGCATGGGCCCCAGAGAGCCACAGCAGACAGAAGAGCTAAGCCAGAATGTGAAGACCTGGCTTAGCAGAAGCACCAGCATCTCTCACCCTGTCTTGCCTTGGCCCAGCAAGGAAAGGAATGCAGAGACCGAAGGCAGGACCAGGAGAGGGGCCGCCTCACTACTAGGTGTGAGGCTGCACAGACCACCCAGAGTCTACCTGAAAAAATCAAACAGGCGCCCAGATACCTGACCAGCCAGAGCCAATGTGGAGTTGGCACTTTCTGAAAGAAAAAGATGTTGACAAGAATGACCTGCTCACAAACAGCCCCCGCTGGTGATGCCGCTCAGTGGCAGAGCACTTGCTTAGCTTGCTCTGGGCCCTGGTTTCAATTCCCAGCAATGCATTGAAGAACAAACCAAAGAAAATGAAACAAAAAAAAACCCCACCACAAACCCTAAGATGAAGAATCACGGAGCAGTTTGGCCATCACCCTAAGGATTACAGCAAGTTCTTACAGTCATTCAAACACGGCAGCACACACAGAAGTTGCCTAGGATGGGGTACAGGTTTGGGGAAATCAGTCACATGATAATTATGTCACACTATGCCACCAACACAGAACCGCTGCAGACAACTAGACAAGAGAAGGAAAGTGATCCTGTGATCTGGTACAATGACAACCATGAGCCTTTTAAAAATGTAGAATCTTAAACTGTTGGTGGGATTGTAAATTGGCGCAACCACTATGCGATCAGTATGGAGGTTCCTCAAAAGTCTAGAAATGAGAGCTTGAAGCAGCATCTCAGGCAGGTACTGCGCTTGCCTGGCATGCACAAGTACGTGTTCAAACCCCAGCACCATGTACACAACCAAGTGTCTAAGCAACAAAAGTCACATGAAAAACAAAGTAAAATTGATTCTGTCTCTCCCTGTCTCTCACACTGTCACTCTCTCTTTAAAAAAAAAAAAAAAAAAAGTCTAGGAATGAAGCCACCAATGACCCAGCTATACCACTCCTCAGTATTTATCCTGAAGAGTTAAAATCAGCATACTACAGTGAAATGTGCATAACTATGTTTATAGCAACACAATTCACAGTAGCCAAACTATGGAACCAGCCTAGATATCCATCAACAGATGAATGAATAAAGAAAATGTGGTTTATACCCGGGCCTAGAGATTCATGCCTGTAATCCTAGCAGCTCAGGAGGCTGAGACAGGAGGATCCAAGTTCAAAGCCAGCCTCAACAACTTAGCGAGGCCCTGGGCAACATAGCAAGACCTTGTCGCACAATAAACAATGAAAAAGGGCGGAAGATGTGGCTCAGTGGCTAAGCACCCTGGGTTCAATTCCCAGTACCAAATGTTTTCTCTCATATGTGGAAGCTAGAATACAATCAGAAACAGACTGAAAGTTGGCTAAGCTAATAATAACCTCAACATGGGTGAATTTTTACACGAGCAGGGGGAACCTTGCCTATGATGCTGGGGGATGAAGAGAGGGGGGCAGGAGGGAGGAAGGAACAGGAGGGATATCAAGGCAGCTGGAGGGGAGGAGTATGGGGGTCATCGACCCAGTGGGGAACCTTCGACTTCCATGAGAAGCCCAACTAACACGGGGGTACAATAGGGGAAACATGGGATCGGGGGGGGAACCCAAAGTGGGGAGACCACGTAATGGCATCAGCCTAGGCTTGCAGTCACTATGCATTTGTTCCTGATTGCTTGGCAACAATTCCCTCCTAAATGGAAGACTATCTTGAACGAATAAAAAGAGAGAAAGAAAGAAAACAATTCTGTGCATTGCCTGTTACTCATCTCACCCAAATTTTTTCATGAGCATTATCTGATTAAAATCCCCTTACTAATGGGAAATGAGATGTCTCCAAGGGATGTTAAGGAAATCCAGGTGCTCTGCCCAAGCACTGGGAAAAGAGGCTTATGTTCTATCCCATTGCAGGCTGGACCTCCAGAGATGAGGCTCCCTGCGATGGTTTGGATACAGTTTGAGTGTATGCCAAAAAGGTTCACACACTGGAACCCTCATCCTCTGTGTGACAGTGTGCTAAGGAGTGGTGGGCCCTATTGGGAGATGGTTAGGTCTTTGGGGGGCTGCCCTAGGCAGAGGTTGACATAGCTGTCATGGAAGCCCAACTTTGAATTGCAACCCAGCTTCCTATTTCAAGACGTGATCTCCTCCTCCCAGACCTGGTCCTGCCATCTTGACACCATCTTCCATTAGGCCCTCACCAGAGGCTGAACCAATGGGGCCATTCTATCTTAGACTCTCAGCCACCAAAACTATAAATTAAATAAAATTCTTTTCTTTAATTCAGGCATAGTACCACATACCTATAATCCATCTACTCTGGAGACTGGCAGGAGGATAGCATATTTGAGGTTAGCCTCAGTAAATTAGAGAGACCCTATCTCTAAATTTTTTAAAATTTAAAAAGCCTGGTGATATAGTTCAGAGGTAAAATTCTCCTAGGTTCAATCCCTAGTATCAAACAGTAAAATTAAATTGAAAAAATAAATCCTCTTTTCTTTAGAAAGTTAGTCTGTCTCAGGTATTTTGTTACAGTAACATAAAATTGAATAATACAATCACCCACCTCCCGTTTCTTAGGAAAAACAGGTCAGGGCCCCAAATAATGGAGCCCACCCTGCCCTGTACTCATCCCAAACCCCATCCAATCTTATACCAATAACTGACCTTTACAGGAGCCCAGGACAGGAAATAGCCACCCTGCCTCTCCACAAGCCAGCAGATACCTTCCACCTTCACAGCTCTTCAACCACCTCATTGAGCAACAGTGTTTTTCCTTTGCAGTCTGCACTCAGAAATGTTGGTACCACTGTCTAGACCTCCCACCCTATGGATCCCACACCTCCCCCCAACTTTAAGCTTCCACAGGATCAGTGGGTCCCACACCTCCCCCAACTCTAAGCTCCCAAAGGATCAGTGGGTCCCACACCCACACCTCCCCCAACTCTAAGCTCCCACAGGGTCAGTGGGCATTGCCCCAGATCTATAAGCCTCATTGTTGCAAAGTGCAGGGAAGGTCGCCTCAGGCTCTATCTCAGTTTCCCTAATTAAAAAGATAGACACCTCATTTTGTGACTTTCTATTCCCCTTTGCCTTCTGCTAACCCAGGAACACCCCAGGCAGTTGCTATCCTGGAGCCTGGGCCCTCACTGTCCTTCCTCCTCAGATGTCTCCTACCCCACAGGCCCCCAGAATTTACCCCCTCACCTCCTTCACATGAATATCGAGAAAGTTATGCTGCTCACCCATGTAGAGCAGCCCTCTCCCTACTCCCCAGGGCCCCCAGTGCCCTGGCCCAGAGCTGGGAGGAATCTCAGCGAATACAAGGATGAGTCTGCCTCCTCCTCATTCCTCCAAATCTGGCCAATTCCACTGCCCACGTTGGAAAAGATGCCAGTAACTTTGGTCCAACATGTTCCAAGGGGGGAAAGGAGGGCCTGTTTGTTGACATTCCTGACTTGGAATTGTGAACACATTCTTAGAAGCTAAAAATTAACCAGCATCAGCCACCGAGGGCGTGATGACCATGCTCACTGCTGGTCCTGGCAAGCTTCTGGTACTGATCAGAAAAGCCGTCACCCTCCAACTGCTGGGGGGAGGGAGGCGAACGCCATTAACAGAGCCAAACCGGAGCAAGACCAGGTTCTGTGTTGTTCCCTCCGAAAAGCGGCAGAGGAAACCCTGCGTAATTGCACTCATAGATCATAGGCTCTGGCATGTGGTTCCCAGACTGAACCATTTATCCAAATTAAAACCATTCTCCAGAAACAAAATCAGACTCTTTTAATTGAAAATAAAACCAAGCAGCCCCGAAGGCTTTTTTTCTTTTTTTAAATGAAAGACATTCTTCCTGCTTTCTCATTCCATTAATCACCAAGTTTACACAATCTGTCAAAATAGCTCAGTTAAGAAGTCTCCCTCTCTCTTTTCCAGCAGGTCTGGTTTTTACCCTCTGGACACCAACCCAGCCAACCCAGCCACGCTAGGAGGTGGACATTGTGAAACTGGGGATCCAGTGAGCACGATGTCTTGACAGCAATTTGAACATGTTGGGGAACCCCAAAAAAAGTTTGTAGTCACTTCTAGGTATCTGCCCAGAAGCACTGACAGTAGGGACTTGCACACAACCAAAAGCTGAAGACTGTCACGGTGTCCATCAACAAAATGTAGCACATCCATGCAATGGAACATTATTCAGCCTTAAAAAGGAAGGAGATTTGGCACATATTACACAGATGAACTCTGAAGACATTACACTAAGTGAAGTAAGCCAGTCACCAAAGGACAAACACCATATGATTCCAAGAACATGAGGTCCGTGGAGGAGTCAAAGTCATAGAGACAGGGGTTGGGGATTTAGCTCAGTGGCAGAGCGCTTGCCTAGCTTGCGCTAGGGTCCTCAGCCCTGGAAAAAAAAAAAAAAGTCATACAGACAGAAAACACAATGGATGTTGCCAGAGGCTAGGGTGGGATGGGAACAGGGAGTTAATGTTTAAGGGATACAGAGTTACGGTTCTGCCATATGAAGAGTCCTAAAGATGGATGATAGAAATGGTGACACAGCAATGTGAATGAGCTTAGAGGAAACCAACCTACACAACTTAAAATGGTTCAAATGTTAAATTCTGTGTTATTTGTAGTTTTCCACAATTAAAAAAAATTGTGTTCTTCAATCTCAAACAGCCCACTGGAAATCTTTCTAAGAGCATGACTAGACAGTATCTGCCCAGAGATCTATGTGCAAGATAGACACAGGGCATGTGCAATTCATGGACAAATAGTTAAGCACAAGTACTTACAGTACATCCACATACTGCCACCAACAGTCAGTCCTGTTTATGCAGAGTTATTTACAGACTGGGAAAGGCTCCTATTGCCACGGTGATTTTTAAGACAAAAGATACAAAATAATACAAACTGTGATCTCAGCTTGGTAAATTCAAAAGCACAGAAAGCTAAAATTGTTGCCTCTAGGGTATCACCTTTTGTAGCTTGAATGCCCTCCTCCCAGAGTTCATCTGTGGAAGACTTGGATCCCAACTCAGGGTGCTATATTTGGAGGTGATGGAAACTTTAAGAGAGGGGGCTTAGTGGGAAGGAATTAAATCACTAAGTCACTGGGGCAGGCCCTTGAAGGTGATATTGTAGCCCCAGCCCCTTCCTTCCTCTCTCTCTCTCTCTCTCATTTGCTTCCTAGCTGCCATGAGTTGAACAGCTCCTCCACCACCCCTCTTGCCACACCACAGACCCAAAAGCAGTGGCCAACTGACCATGGACTGAAACCTCCAAGATCATGAACCAAAATAAATCTTCTCTAAAATATCTCAAATATTTTATCACAGTGACTGAAAGCTAACTAGCATGGGGGTGGAGGGTGATATTTGAAGGACATTGTTCCTGCTTCCTTAGCATTTTTTGACCTTTTGCAAGCCTACAATGTGCATGCATATATTACCATTTTGTTGGAAAACATTCAAAAAGCAAGTTAGCAAGCAAAGATACATTTGTTTCTTGAAACATCTGCTACTCTCAGAATAAACAGATGACAACTGTGGACAAGAGGAAAACACTTTCTTAACCAGCCTGGAGCCCCACTGACCTCTGAGCAGCAGCCCAGCCTCCAAACATACACAGTATACAACATTTCTCTTTCCTCTGCTCCTGGCCACTGGACTCAGGGCCTTTCCAGAAGAGACAAACTGGAAACACCTGTCCCATCATTGGGACAAACTCATCCATCACTGTAGCCTCCCCTGTGTCATCACAGGCCCTCCCTGCCCCTCCATCTGGGAATCAGGTAACACCTCCAAGAAGGGGAAGTCTTCTCTATCAGCAGCCAGGGAGCTCTTCAGATCCCTGGGGCCAGGGAATTCAGCAGAACCAGAGTAGCACTGGGCCTGGAGCCTGCAAGCAGGGAAGGGCACAGTCACACAAAACAGCACCCTGCCATGGTTCCCACCCCAAACTCAGGATCCCTGGCAGGAGTGCATGCCCAGCTATAGATGACGAATGACCAAAGCTTCCCCAGACAAAGGGTGGTTTTGCCCCAGGTTTGTGAGATGTCAGAGCCTGGACTATTTGAACATTGCCTCTCACCCTCCCTGGGGTGGGTGCCCAGGGAATTCTCTAGGAAAGGTGAGGATTACAAAGTGGAGAGGAACGCCAGGACCAGGCCAAGGGAGGCCTTTGTTCTGGAAGGAATGTGCACAGACTCAGACGCCCTGGCTAATGGCCCAGCATGGCCCCAGGGCCGCCAGGCCAGCCAGATGTGAGCCTGCGCAGTTTATAGTGTGGCCCACAGTGAGTGAAATGCTTCAAACTGCAGCTGTGCTCCAAGGTAATGGGGAGAACGTGGATTCCTGAACCCTCTGGTGGGAAATAACCAGCTCCCGGGAGCCTGGAGTGGGCTGGGCTGTCCTGTAAAAAGAGAAGCAACTGCAAACGGCCCTGAACAGCCCTGCCCACCAATTCTATAGCAGTTTCTTTCACTCTTGCAACCAGCACATTGTGGTGTATAAAAACCAACTAGTTCTCATAGAAGTTTCATAAAATCTATACACAGGAGATGCCAAGTCATACTAATGCTGCCAAGACACAATGAAAGATGATACCTTTTGGTCCACCTGGAATGGCCCCCTGGTGTTGTGGGGTGCGGCCTGGAGAGGGGGAGTGCACCCTTGTTAAAACTTCCTGGGTACCAGGTGCAGTGGTGCATGCCTATAATCTCAGAGACTAAGGAGGCTAAGGCAGGAGGACAGCAAGTTCAAGGCTAGCCAGCAAAAGCCTGTCTCAAAATAAAAAATAAAAAGGTCTGGGGATGTAGTTCAGTGGCAAAGTGCACTTGGGTTCAATCCCCTGTAACAAATATAAAATAAAATAAAATAAACTATTTGGGTGCCACTTGGGCAGCTGCAGTTAGGATTTCTGAAAAGTCTGCTAGTTCATTCTCCAGCACTGCAAGAAAAAAATGTTTAAAAATGTGAAGATATCTTCTAATATCTTAGAAATAGAAACAAAACCAGGCCTGGAAAGGGTGTATAAATGCGATTATCTCTCCAAAAAGAGAAGAGGAAGAGGAAGGGCCAGCAACTTAACACACACCATAATTAGAGCTGAGAGAGGAAGGAAGAGAAGAAAGGCTAGCCTCAGTGTCCGAGGAAGCAGCTGGGGCTGAAGCCTGTCTGCAGAGGCTGGCGGATGCCACAAGCTGGAGCCTGGGTCTGCCCACTCAAATAGGAGCAAGGTAGCCCTTGAGGGGCTGGGCCATGAGTCAGGAATTGGAGAAATCTCTCCTCTAAGCAAGAGCTCCAAGCACTGCAGATGGACCTGGATTCAAATCCAAGACTTGTCATCCCATGATGTGGGCGAGCTACTCAAGTTCACCAATCCTCAGAGCCTCTTGCAGAAAATGGAGAAAATCAGGATGACTTTCACAGTTAAGCAACAATGCTCAAGCCGGCATGGGTATTCAAACATTGGCAGAAGGCTTCTGGGGGCTTCCAGCCCAGCCTAGGAGGTGGGGACAGAGACAGATAACTTCTCCCTGGGTGGTCTCTCCAAGGAGCACTGCCCTGGCCTGATGGGGATGCTCTGAAGGAAAAAAAATCTTTCATTAATTTTGCCAACTTGGGACAAAGTGTATTAATATTGGAATACTACCCTTGTTAAGAAAAAAACAAGACCTCAGCAAAATTTTTTCAGAAGTCTAGGGGTCATTACAATGAACATCAACAATCATGTTCTCCCTTGACACAATGGGGCATTTCAAGGGCCCCTGATTTCTGCTGTCCTCCGTTAAGCAAGATGGTTCTGATCACTGCTCACCCTGAGTTTTTCGTTTGTGTTTGTTTTTGTTTATGTTTTTGGTACCAGAGATTGAACTCAAAAGTGCTTAACCAATGAGACACATCACCAGCCCTTTTTTTTTTTTTTTAAAGGTTTTTTAATTTTCAGTCAGGGTCTTACCAAGGCTAAGCTGCTTAGGGCCTTCCTAAATTGCCGAGACTGACTTTGAACTTGGAATCCTCCTGCCTCAGCCTCCTGAACCACTGGGATTACAGGCATGAGCCACCACACCTGGCCGTTCAACCCATCTACAGGCTTTCTCTTCAGAAAAAGCCCCCAGCGGGGATGAGAGGTTTCCTAGGAAAACAGGATCCACACAGCAGGAGGTCCTCAAGGAGGACCCACCAGATGGTTATCCCACACCACAACAGTGGACCTGCACAAAACACTTTCCTGATGCAGAGTTCAAATGGAAAGTTCAAGAACATAGGGAGCCTGCGTTTCTGCTTTTAAAAGAAACAGACATCAAGAAAATCAATATTCTTGTTCATAAGCTATCCCCAAAGAAGGGTATATGGGACATGGGCCTGGATAAGGACAAAATATGCTCTAAGATCTAAAATGCTCCTGAATCTAAGAATGAATACATGCTCAACAGCATTTTGGTGGAATTGATTTTTATTGTCACAGTATTTATTTTTTATTTTTATTTATTTTCTGCGGTGCTGGGGATCAAACCCACGGCCTTGCACATGCTAGGCAAGTGCTGTGCCACTGAGCTCCATCCCCAGCCCTAGGTGTTCAAAGTATGGTATACAATCCTTACAGCAAGACAGTAGGGCATTTAAATACCAGTTCTGCACGGAGACTCCTGTGAAAATGAGGATACACCAAGCCCTCCTCACTGCTTCCCCACGAGGGTTAAAAGAAATTATTGTGCTCTGATTTCTTTTCACACTCTATGAAAAACAAAGTAGTTCTAAATTAATCAAATGCTTCCTTGACCAATTAACCAGATCCCCTTATTCTTGATTAACAGGGATGTACCCAAAGAAAAGACTCTGGTAGGTAGTGCTGGCTTACCACTTGTATGTAGGGTCCAGGTCCAGGTAAGCTGATGACCTCCTGTTCAAATGCTGCTTATCAGGGGCCTGGTTTTCCCAGGTCAGCACAGCTCCTGGAAAGCTTCAGTTCAGACCCCATTCATCCTCCCTCCAGTTCCTGCCTGGTGGAGCAGACCCATATTTCCCACCAAGCAGGAGCCCACTCCCTGATAAGTCTAGAGAAGCCCCCGTAAGGAACTCTTGCAGTCCTGATGCCAGCGCAACTGACCACCTGGTAGGTGGCAAGAATCTAAACGGACTTCTTGCTCTCAGAAAGACTGAAAACTCTTTCTGGGATGCCCAGCACCTTCCACCTGTAAATTCAGATACTGGGTCAAGGAGAGGGAACAGTGGCTTCCCCTGAATGTGGGGAGTTTCCCTTAGGCTGGTCCTGGGAAGGAACATAGCACACACAGAGGCAGAGGGCTGGACTCATCCATACCACATAAAGACTCCAAGGCTTTAGAAATATGCCTGTCATTTTTCTCATCTGAAAAATGGGTCCTGTGTGCAGAATCCTGCAGAGATACGTGCTGTGATTACCGGACAGAGGATCAGAAGTCTTCCCCTTTGGCTTCTTCCACTCACCATTCTTGCCTCATCGCCTCCTTCCCAGGTCACTGTTATCTCATAGACAACACCTCCTACAGCCCAGGAACATATTTTGACCCTGTGCCCTTTAGCTCTGGGGTCATACTTGCAAGTAGCTCGATTTCAAAACATTAGGTGCCAGAGTGACACTTCATAAAAAGCCACTCGATTTGCATTCAGGAGTATGCAGTTCCCTGAAGCTACTACTTTTTTCTACTTTCTTGGTGGTATTTAAGGAAATAATTCAACTGCTGCTGCTGATAACTTTGGCAGCCTCCGCTGAGGAACTGCTGTCCAGACATGCATTAGAAACTAATTGTCAGACATGCAACAGCAGCAAGGAGCACAGCTCCAAAACTCCACTGTCCTGTCCAGAAATCCTGGGCTGCACCACCATATTTCAACTTCTTGGGCAAGTTACTTAGCCCTTCTTTGCCTCTGTTTGCACATCTGTAAAGTGGTATACTAATACCGCCTCCTTCCAGGGGTTGTTAGTTCGGTAAAATGAAAGTATGCAAAGTATTTAATACATGCAAATAATAGGCATTGTTTTGTTGTCCTTGTATTACTTCAAAAGATTGCCACTGCTTTGCCTGAGGTCTAGCCTTTTCCCCTCAGTCAGCTCTGGAGCACCCAGCTCTGCTACAGTCCCCTCCCCCTCTGGTGCACTGTCTTGCTCCGGGTACTGGCCTTGCCTCTTCCACCAGCCAGCTGCAGCCACTCCCCACCCCCTTCCTGGCCCTCAAGGCCTCAGCACAGAAAAGCCTTTCTTAATACTTGTTGATTGATTTGCAAATATAACCTCACAGGCCCCAATAGGTCAGAAACAAAATCATACAGACAGGCAAATCTCATTCAAAAAGGAAAGAATTAAAGCACTTTAAAAAGAATTAATATGCACAGACCAAAAGCCACACTAAAACAGACCAAAATGTTAAAAGGATTAGTTCTAAAGGGCTCTATATCATAACACAACGATCTGATCTGCACTCATACTCTTCAGTACATTTTAAAAGCTCTCTATGATCATTCATTCCAGCAGTGAAAAACATGGAGGAAAACAATCTCTGAAAATAAAAGTGTGTGAACGGGTTGCGGCAGAGCCTAGCGATCTTCCCAGGCGGTTGTGACACCACCGTCAGTGGTCTCTGCTGGCCTCACACCCCGGAGGGCGCTTTTTGTTTTCCAATCACTTTGGAGACTCCGGGTCACCTGCTGGCACTGTCTGAAGAATGCTAGAGAACTCCCGGTTCTCTTCCCGCCACACATACTCTCAAATCATGTCAAGCAAACAGTCCAATGCTCGCAAGCTGGAACGCTCGCTGCACCTCATCTCAGAGACCCCAACGACCTGGGGACCCTCCTCCTCCAGTTTGTCACAGGCTACGCTGGAGTGCCCGAAAGCGTGTGCCACAGGTGGCCCCAGGATCCAGACACTCCCCTCCCGGTTCCCGCTCCTTCTGAAAGAAGGAAAGGCGCAGTGGGACCACCCCTGCCTCCCAAACACCAAATGGAAATGGAAAGAGACGCACCAACACACTTGCCTGCAAAGTGCGAGAGAAAAGTCCCGAGCTTGCCCATTGCAGCCCCAAGAAACCTCTCTTCCCCCCGGAGTTTCGAACGCGTTCCAGGGAGCGAAGTCCGCCCGGCTGCGACCGCGACAGAGCCGATCTGTCCCCACCCTCTGTTCAGGGCGCCCAGGCGCCAGGGGCCCTGACCCAGCCGGCCCGCTTCCTACGACCTCGGATTAGCCGGTCCGAACCTCCGGCCGTGGCCGAGCTGGCCTGCGCCAGAGACCTGTCCTGTAATTTCGGCTGAACCCGGTCTTCTGATTGCCTCAAACCCCATGACCGCGCGTCCCCAGCCCAGGACCCCTTACAACCTGCCTCGGTCCCGCAGTCTCTGCACCCGCGCCCTAAGCTGTCTCTGCGCCCAGCTCCTGATGCCTGCGCGTCCCGAATCTGGTCCCAGTGCCCCAGCGCCGCAGCTACAGAACCTCGCGCTCCCGGAGCCGGGTCCCGGTGCCCAGGGTGCAGGAAACAACACAGAGCCCGAAACAAAGAGTGCGGTGGCGCGTGGCCGCGTCTCCCCTGCCTCCCGGCCCCAGTACCTGGGCGAGCCCTCGGCGCGGTCCGGCCAAGCGATGGCCGCAGCGAGGCTGGGCGCCGAGCAGAGCGCAGGCGGGCCCGTCCTCCTGGCTGGCGGCCCGCGCCCGCGGCAGGGCCCCCTCGAGGCGGCGCGGGCAATCGCCACGGCTCCGCTGCCGGAGCCCGGCCGGTCACCTGGCCTCATCACCTTAACAATGTGGCGAGTTTCCAGGAGCTGGCCGCCTGACTCACTGCTCTTAAGGATGCGCCCCAGGAATTCTCTTCGCTGGCAGTAGTGGGCAATGGGAATTATTAGACCCACTGAACAGCCCAGGCTTTTGTTATTCAGGAGTCTGGAAGGTTTTGAGTCAGTGAAGCGCACCTGGGAAGGTGGGTTCCAGTCCTGGTTCCCACAAAACCTGTTCATTCCTCCATTGAGCGCGTATAAGGATTGTGCGTCCCCAACCCCGGCAAAACCTACCCTGCCCTCCTGCAATTTATAGTCTAACGAGGTTCTGCAAACGTAAAGCAGCACAACCTTGACAAAGAAGCTCCTACAAGGTCCAGTTTCTGGGTGGAGAGAGTCAGGCAAGACTTTAAAATCACATGACTCCTTACAATGAGCAGCGACAAAAGCGCAGGATTTAAGCAGGCCAGGGGAACACCAGAAAGAATTCCCAGCAGAGAGATCCTCAGAAGAGCAAAGGCCTCCAGATCGTCCATCCTCAGGATTCACGTGGCTGTGTACTCAGCCTCAGCCTCAGTTTCCCCCTTTGTGAAATCTGAGAATGGGCTCCATGCCATTTGATGAGAGTCTCTGTAAAACTCATGATCTTTTGCAGAAATTAAAAGTGCTGCTCATCCCAAGAGGTCACAAAGGAAGTGTCACTGACTCTTCCTATGGTAGTACACAGCCCCAAACACCTGGAAGACAGCTCCAGGAAAATAATCCCCACATTACTTCCTGTAGAAGAAGGGCAGAGATTGCATCTACCACCTGGAGCAAAAGTCTCGGAATCTCACAGTGGGGCATGATGATGGCTAGGCATCAAAGTTACCAAGAACTGCTCCGACACAGTAATAGAATCCCCTAATCCATCCCCAACCTTCAGAAACATTGAGAATTTGGATCCAAAGTCAGACAGTCCCAGGATAGGACAGGCAGCCTATCCCACATTTCATGCAGCGCTCTGATTCTACTGCAATACCATGAAGGTGAAGACTTACCCCTCAAGCTCTGGAAAGTAGCATCACTGTTTCTCTCCCAGAGAGAATTGAGAATAGGACCGTGTCGTGCAATGGTATGCGTCTGACTCCAGAAGGAGTTAGGCATTCTTTTCCTTCTTCTTTTTTTTTTTAAGAGAGAGAGACAGTGAGAGAGAGAGAGAGAGAGTGAATCAATTTCATCCAGCCTTTCATGTGGCCCTCTTTGCTCTGAGAGTTTGTTGTATATGTGGTGTTGGGGTTTGAACTCCCATACTCACACATGCCAGGCAAACATCATAACCGCTGAGCCACCGCTCCAGCCCAGGCATTCATTTCTTGAAGCACGGGCTGCCTCAGCACTGAGCCCTGGACTCTAGGAAAGGAGGCAGACATCTTCCTTGCCATCTGGGAAACCCCGTCCTGCCATAAGGGAGGGCAGGGAAGAGGTTACAATCAGCTGACCTAGAAACAGAGGTGAGGCCAGAACTATTAGAATCTCCTTTGTACAGATAAGAAAATGTGGCCCCCAATCCTAGGTAACTTGCCCAAGATAAGAATCCAAGACCATTCAACCTTCAAGCTTTGCTCTCAGTTTTTTCCCCAGCTGCCTGCTTGTGCCATCCTCCGTACGATTGTATTGAATCATTGCTTAAATATCTCTTCCTCTCAGCAAACAGGATGCTACGCCACAGTCCATGTTGGCTGAATGACTACAGGAATTTGAACTTCATTTGGTGTTAGGATATCCATTTACAGGGAGATAATTCTAGTAAGCTCACTCAGAACTAGGAAGACCACAACGCTGGTACATGCCTGTTAGCCCAGCCACACAGGAGACTGAGGCAGGAGTATTGCAAGTTCCAGGTCAGCCTTGGCAACTTAGGGAGGCCCTGAGCAATTTAGCCAGACCCTGTCTCAAAATAATAAAAATAAAAAGGGCTGGGGATGTGACTGTGGTTATGTGCCCCTGGGTGCCATCCCTTGTTCCAAAAAACAAATAAATTTCCCATTAGTATGCCCAAAAAAGAAGGGCTGGAGAATGTTATTCCTGTGCATTCTGAGTTGGCTATATGTCTGGTCCCTCAATCCCCTATACCTTGTTCAGAGGTAAGAGCAAGGTAGCCCTGGACACATGACCTGATCTTGACCCTTCTAGAACTGCCCTCCACAGAACCTTCCCAGGTCCAGGGCCTCCCCACTTCACAGCCTATGACTTTGAGTTTCCAAGAAGTTAAACAAAAACAGGGTATGAAAAAGAGATCATGCATTTTTTCCATCCTTAGCCCTCCAAAAATATCTCAAATTTGAAAACAAAAGTGTTGAACTAATTTAGCTGAAGAAAGTCACCATCTGCCAAAAATGTCCCCTTCTTGCCAGTATGCCCATCAGGATAGGGAGCTGGTCTGGACAAAAGCCACCCACCATCCTCCTTCCTTCCCAAGCCCCTCTTTTCAGCTCATTCTTACTCCTCTCCAGTAGGAGTTATAGAAGATTTTCTGGAAGCTCATCATATCTCTGAGGATTATCTTTGCCATAACAAGAATTTTGGTAATTTTATATTCCTAGAATGATGACTTGGATATTTTTTTTGTTTCATTCACTAAAAAAATAGTATTTTCCAAAGACCCATTGAAAGACAGAAGAAAATATACAAGTTGCGGTTGCATATTTTCTTAAGAGGCTGAGGCAGGAGGATCACAAGTTCAAAGCCAGCCTCCGCAGCTTAGCAAGGTCCCAAGTAACTTAGCAAGACTCTACCTCAAAATAAAATATAAAATAAAGGGCTCAATGGTTTAGTGCCCTGGGTTCAATCCCAAGTACCGAAAAAAAAAAATATATATATATATAGAGAGAGAGAGAAAGACAGAGAGTCCCCTGAGACTCTTAATAGGCATCTCATCCTGTCTTGTCCTCTCTTTCTTCTTTTCCCAAAAACACAAATCCTCACCCACAACTCAGGCCCAGCTAGGGGCATCTCACCTTTACTGTGTTTAGAACCCCTTGGGAATCTATGAAACATCAATGTCTGTCAAGGCTGATTATATGTGACAACTTCACCCAGCTAAAGGATGTCCAGGTTGCCAGTAATCATCTCTGGGCATCTGTGAGCATATTTCTAGAAGATATTAGCATTTGGTAGGTAGACTGAACAAAGAGAATCACCCTCACCAGTGTGGATGGACATCACACAATCCTACAAGGGCCTGAATAGAACAAAAAATGGAAAAGAGCTAAGTCTCTCTCTTCTTGAGCTGGGACATCCATTTTTTCCTGAGCTTGGACATCAGTGTGCCAACTTCTCAGGTCTTAACTCACACTGAATTCTACCACCAACTTTCCTGGGTCTACAGTATGCAGGTGGCAGATGGTGGGATTTCTCAGCCTCTACAATCACTTGTACTGATTCCCATAATTAATTAATCTCATATATCTCTATATAAGTTCTGTTGGTTCTGTTTCTCTGGAGAACCCTCCCTTATACAATACCTTGTTCCCCCCAAAATGTACTCACACACCATCTTCCACAAATACTAGTCCTAGGAACCCACTGAAGGGATGTAGGTTCAGGATCTTTGTGTCACAGATCAGTTTCCCTGGAAAGTGGACTCTGAGACGCAGAGGACCAGGCCTTTGTGCATTGTGAGTTCACTCAGCACACCTTCATGGAGCCCTTATTCTGGGCACCCGAAGGGCCCCTGCTTCTGTGATCACTGCACTGAGAAACCAGAGCCTGAATGAAATTAGTCATGCAGGGTGTATCTGAGATCCCAGAATCTTCCTGTGGGAGGAGCCCACAGCCTCCACCCTCAAAGCCAGATATCTCCCAGCATTATCATGAGAGATGCTCACTGAACCTCAGTTTGACCACTTTCAATCATGAGGATCATCTGGCTCCATGGAAATTTCTGCTTGGTAGGATGGCCTTTCTGAGAGAGTTTTCACACTTGGATGAAGTCATCACCCATCTCCCCAAGGACTCTGGAGCAGCTTCTTGGAAAGCAAGAGCTGGCAGGGCAGGTCCTCCTGGAGAGAATGTGGTAGAGGAGGGGCAGATTGCAAGTACCAAACAGGGAGCCCTGCAGAGCATGGAGTGGGCATAAGGGGCAGTTCCTGAGCCTGTGCCAGGCAGGGTAAGGAAGAGGTCAGAGGGAATGGGGCAGAAGACAAGAACCAAGAGGAGGGCCTGGGGATGTAGTCCAATGGTAGAGTGCTTTGCCTAGCATGCAGTACTGTGGGTGAGGGGCAAGTAATAGCACCCATGCATAAGCTGGTAGCTGAGGCTGTGGAAGAAACTTGAAGGAAGGGGCCGGACAGTAAAATGGCTAGGCTCGGTCCTTTGAATTCAGGTAGATTGGAGCTATAACACAATCACCTTTGATTTTTTTTCAATTATTATTTTTTATTTTATTTATTACTTATTTATTTATTTTGGTGCTGGAGATTAACCCCAGGACTTTATGGATGCTTGGCTAATGGCACCTGCTCTTCCAGTGAGCTACTAGCCAGGCCTCAGCTTTCCAATGTGTAAAATGAGGTACTTAAAACTCAAGGTACAGAGGCTGGAGCAGTGGCTTAGCAGCAGTTATGGCACTTGCCAGGCATGTGCGAAGATGCAGGTTCAAACCCCAACACCACATACACTACAAAGTGTTGAAGCAAAGAAAGCCACATGATGGGGCTGGAGTGGTGGCTCAGCGGTTATGGCGCATGCTTGGCAAGCTCAAGGATGCAAGTTTGGGGCTGGAGCGGTAGCTCAGCAGTTATGGCGCTAGCCTGGCATCCGAGAGGACCCAGGTTCAAACCCCAGCACCACATACACAACAATGTGTCAGAGTAATGAAATAAACATGAAAAACTAAATGAAATTGATTCTCTCTCTTTAAAAAAAAATAAAATTAAATGCTACCCTCTTAGAAATTAGTTTCTGTAGACAAAAAAATGCCTACTGTTCAAGGATGCAAGTTCAAACCCCAGCACCACGTACGCAACGAAGTGTCTGAGGAATGAAAGTCACATGAAAAACTAAATAAAGATTGCTTCTCTCTCTGTGTCCCCGCTTTAAAAAAAAAGAAAAAGAAAAAGAAAGCCACATAAAAAACTAAATTAAATCGATTCTCTCTCCATAAAAAAAAAAAAAAAAAAAGAAACTCAAGGTACACCAGACCCAGTGGCACACACCTGTAAACTGAGAGATTGTGACAGGAAGGAGGATCATAAATTCAAGGATAGCCTTGACATCTAAACCCTATCTCAAAAATAAAAACTAAAAAGGCTGGTCACAGTGGCACACATTTGTAATCCCAGCAACTCGGGAGGCTGAGGCAGGAGGATCATAAGTTCAAAGCAGCCTCAACAACTTAGCAGGGCCCTGAGCAACTTAGCAAGACCCTGTCTCAAAATAAAATATTAAAAGGTCTGGGGATGTGGGTCAGTGGTTAAGTATACCTGGGTTCTATCCCCTTTACAAAATAAATAAATACAAACAAAAAAGACTGGAGATGTACCCCTGTGGAAATTGCTTTGCTCTTGGATTCAATCATGAGCATCAGGGGAAAAAAAACAACCAAGTCATATGATTTTGATGGGAACTGGATAAGTTGAGACCCTGAAGCCCTTTGCACTGTGCCTCATGCAGAAAGGGAACTCAGCCAAACTTGGGCTGTGGCACTGTTTGAGAGATGCTATTGGGCCTTGGAGTATGATCAGAGGTGAGAATATTATCAAAAAAATTCTTGGATTCTGCTTGGTAAAGGAGAGAAATTGCCCAGAGATGGAATGCTACAAAAAAAATTCTTGGACCATGCTTGATAAGGGAGAGAACCCAAAAAAGGAATCTTTTTCTGCCCAGTGTTATTAAGCCAAAGTTGAACATCAACAGCACAAGTTTTATTCAGTGGCCAAAGAATGGAGAAACTCAAATCACCTTTCCAACTCAGGGTTGAGAAGCTACAGATAGAGTAGAGGAAATGAGAGGAGGCCAATGGGGGAAGAATATTTGTGTCTTCCTGGAACAGGCAGAAACTTCTTGGAACACAGTGCCATCTCCTCTTCTTCCTTATGTTGTCTGGTCAGTGTGTGTGTCATTTAGTATGGCAATGATAAAGTTAGAGGTTGTCCTTGGACACTCTGGCAGCCATCCTAGATCCAGGCAGTTTAGGTCAGCCCACCTGAAGAGGAACTTGTGGCCTTCAGGCATTCTGTCCTCAAAGACAAGCAAGTTAAGGGCAGGGTAGAAACCCAGCTGGGCCAGGTAGGCGGTACTTTGGTAACAGGAATGAATGCCACCCCCACCCCAGTGAGGTGTGGTCTGGAATGACTGCCAGCCACACAGGGCCTGCAGCCTTAGCTCCAGGGAAAGGGACAGATGCCATTTGCTATTGAGAAATGAATCCTGGAATCTGGGATCCCAGAAGCTGCATCTTCCCCACCCCCATGCCTGCTCCTGAGCCCATGTCCCTATAATGCCCACCTACCCAGAGCTGGCAGGGGACTACCATCCTTTCTGACAGGAACACAGGCCACACATGAACTAGGCTTTCCTCTATCCTATGCTGAGTTTTCCTCACAGGCACCCAGACCTAAAAAGTATTCCTTCAATCAAGTATCACCACTTATCTTCATTCAGATCATATTTCATTTCCCCAATCCATTCAAAGGAAATTACAAGGAGGACTCCTGGGTTCTCCTGGGTGCAATTCCAGAGCTTTCTCTACCATGGCCAGACAGACATAATACAGGCTGGGTGGAGGAGATGAGCAATTAGGACAGCCTGTGGGGCCTTCCCAGACCTCAGGCGCTGCACCTCCAGTTCTGGGTCCTCAAGCTGGAAGAACTTCCCGTGCTGGGAAGAACTTCCTTTGCTGGGTGAATGGGCAGCCCCACCACAAAGGCATCCTACCTCACCCTTGGTCCCTGGAGTTGTCAGTCAGCTCTTCTGCTGTTTTGTTTTCTCCACCTAACTGCAACCTCCCTGAATGCACAGCCTGAGGGCAGGCAACTCATGTGGGTATGAAATGTCATAGTGTCCCATTTGTTTGCTTATGGCTTTGGCACACATTAATTAACCTCTGTGCCAATTAAGTTCAGTTTCTTTTTGGAGGCTAACAGAACCAAATCTAATCAAGCTGTTGTGAATAAGAAGTCTATCAATGTAAGTTTTACATATTCCATCCAAAGCAGTGTTCAGTCCTGTGCAAATGCTATCCACGGTGACTCAGTCCCATCTCATTGCTCCCAAGGGGCTGGCCTAGGCCCTGCGCACGACAGCCCCTCAACTAAGTAAGGGCTGTGGAAGTAAAAGGAGCAGCAGCAAACCTATTTCCCCAGCACAAGAAGTTTAGCTTGACTTGGCACTAAGGAAACCTTCTTTACCTCCTTAGCACCTCCAAAAACCAAAACAAACAAACATAAAACAAAACCAATAACAACTCCTGCCTCAGGTGTTGAATTCCAAACCTAAAAGATCAGTAGCATCATTATGGGGGAGAAGACAGCTCAGTGTTCAAATTCTGGAGCTCAGATCCTCTAAATTCCAGGGCCAGGTCCAGGAATGTGCTCTAGGAGGTTCTCCACGTTTTTGTAATTATCACACAAGAAAGGAATATGTATGTATTTAAGAGAAGTGCTTTGTTATCCAGAAGTTCTCATTATTAACCTGAGCCTCCTTTCTATTTAAGGGCTGTCTTTCACTGGAGAAAAATAAATCTGTAGATTTTAAACTAGTTTAAGAATTGAGTCGAACGTATTCCTGGCAGTCCTAAGGAAAGAATTCCGATCTGCTGCTGAATTCCTTGGCTGGGCCAAGTACTGTGAGGTCCCAGCTCTGCTGTTTTAAGGGCCAGGTACCCTTGCTCTGCAGGACCCCTCCATCCAGACTTCAGGCGGGGCTTGGACCCAAACCTTTGGAGACTGAACAGATTTTTACAATCTGAGAGGCAACTAAAAGTACTAAACTCAGGACAGGGTGTTGTCTTGAGACTTCAAAGGAAGACCACTAAAAATCCACTTTATACACCCAGGGCATTAGTTTTTCCCATGCATGATCCAGGTTGTAAGACCCTGTGGAAGGGGTCATTGCCTCCACCTAACCACATTCATATGACCCATGTGTCTGTCTCAGTGGACCTCTGAGCTGAAAGCCGGAATGAGCACAGTTGTCCTAGTCAGAGGCTGCCCTACAGTACCCAAGAAACCCCAGCTCCCGGGGTCAGATTATTTAAGAATTACATTTTTACTATCTTGTTAAACATAACACTCAAACATGTTTATTATGCTTTTATCCTCTGAAGACCTCAAAATAAAGCCCCTCACCACGTCTACACATACCTTCAAGCATGTCACTGATTGGGAGGCTGGAGGTGGGTAAGCTGCTGCTCTTGGGATCGGTGTTTTTTTGTTTGTTTGTTTGTTTGTTTGTTTTTTAGCACTCTTTTTTTCCCTAAATAAATCTATAAATGAACATCCAGCCTCATTGCTATTTTCCTTCCACTTTTGAATTCTTCAGAGTCCAGTGTAAAGAGTAATTTACAATTACAGGTGCCTCCACCTCTAACACATTTTCCCTATTCCAATCCAAAGCCCCAATGAAGAAGAGCAGCAAATCTTTCTCGAGGGTCGGGTATCTACCAAATGTATAGCACAATTGATCGCAGATGAAGCCTGACCTTGCTGTTGGTTCCCAGAGCAAACTGGGCCAAAACAAAGGGATCCAAATCCAGCTGGTGCCAGCAACACACCTCTGGAACATGAGCTCTCCATGCATGATTAGCCTGCAGCTATGGGACTCTTATGTGTCCTATTCAAGCCATTGGATAGTCTCGATGATTAAAATACAACTTTCTTGCTATCCTTGTAGGCTTCCTGATTCATTTTAAGTGGAGAATTCCCATGTAGCATAGGAAAGACCCAGGAAGTGATAATGACAAACCTCAAGACTGCCTGTTCATCAAGACTTTCTTAATCTTGCCGGGGCTGTAACTCAGTGGGAGAGTCCTTGCCTGATATGTTCAAGGCCCTGGTTCCAGTCCTAGCACTGATGGGAAACAAAAAAAAAAAAAAAAAAAAAAAAAAAAAAAACCACCTTTCTTAATCTGACCCACCAGAACCAAATAAACAGATGAATTAGCCATCACAGATGCCTGTGGCTCTTAGCCTTCCTGACTCTCCAAGATCTGTGTGCAAACTCCCAGCTTTCTTCATGTGCTCAGTGTGAGAAGAAATGTTCTGAATTGAACAAACATTTATACATAAGAAGGAAAGTATGCTTTTCCAACATTGATTTTTTTGTTGTTGCTGTTGTTACCAGGGATTGAAACCAGCAGTGCTTAACTACTGAGCCACATCCTCAGCCCCTTTTATTTTTATTTTGAGACAGGGTCTTGCTTAGTTGCTGAAGCTGGTTTTGAACTTGTGATCCTCTCTCAGCCTCCCAAGTTGCTATGATTACAGGCAAGCGCCTCCATGCCATGCCCGATATTGGAGTTCTTAAACATATTAGTTTGGTTGATTAAAAGTTTCTATTTTTAAAAAGTCTGCAAACAGGGCTGGAGTGGTGGCTCGGCGGTTACGGCGCTTGCCTGGCATGCGCAAGTACACAGGTTCAAACCCCAGCACCCACGTACGCAACTAAGTGTCAGAGCAACGAAAGCCATGAGAAGAACTCAATAAAAATCGATTCTCTCTGTCTCTCTCTATCACCATCCTTCTATCTTTATAATAAGTAAATAAGTCTGCAAACCATAGTTCCATGGATGTGAAAAAATTGGGGTCAAAGGAGAGGTGACTTTCCAGAGGCGGGCCGCAAATTCCTTCTCCAAGTCATTGCAAGTTCCTTCCCCCATACCAGGCTCTTTTCTGAGGCAATGTTCTCTACTTGGGGCTCAGTTCTGTGAATTGATTGTGGATGCCACTGGTGTCTATTAACAGCAGCTAGACAGCTTGAAATCTTAGGGTCACCCTTCTGACTGTTCCAATCTGAAGGTGACTCCTGAAGAACCTCAGCAAAGGAAAACTGCTCTTGGATCCTTTTGTGGTTACCTAAAAGCGCTGACTAAAAATAAAAAGAGAAAGTGTTTGTAATACACCATGGAATGGTCTTGATTTTAACTTCTACCTTCAAGGTGAGAGGTGAAGTTGAGTTTCCTCTGAAATTTCACCTTTAACAACTATTTTATTGAGCACTAAAATCAGTGCCAACCTGTGTTGCCCAACCCTAGGAATATGATTTACATGGAATAGTGCGTGGGTGCTGCCTGCCCCTCCCTGGGACAGTGGCGGGCCTCCAGCCCTGCCTGAAGATATCTACGCAAGCATGTTTGTTAGCGATGTAAAGATGATTCACACCAATGCCTGCCTGCCTAAGAGTCCATCCACTGACGATCTTGTAGGGGAAGAGCCTTAGCAAGATATGGAGGTGAAATTGAGGCACAGGATGTCCCAGAGAAGGGGGTGGATAACTCTGAAAGAGGTTTTAGGTAGGTCCCTGTGGAGATGGTGATGAATGAGCAGCCTTCTGAGACCTCTGCCCAAAAATGTCTTGCTCACTGTCCCTGTGATTCAGTATCAGCTGGTTCAAAACCCCAGGAAGCTTCCCACCATCGAGGGGCCATCTGGGGGAAGCTCAGGCCTCTCCTAGGTCAGAGTCTATGTAGTATGCAAGGAACAAAGCAAAGTTGGATGTTCAGGAGTGCTGGTCACCACCTTCTCTGGTCCTGAGGTCTGTTTTCTCAAACCCTGCCTAGAGAAAGTGTCAGGTTTTGAGTGTGGGCTTGATCGGCAATTAATGATCAGAGCCACTGGGGAAGATTTAAACAGAGAATTGGGCAATGTCAGGCAGAGACTGGGGGACTCACAACCACAGAGAGAAGGACTCAGGAAGACAGAGCCTCATCAAGGCAGGGGGTACTATGGTCGCCAATTTCCCCAGAAACAAAGCAGGAATGGAGGTTGAAAAGTGAGGCCTGGAGTCATGCTGGGTAGGGGGCTTGACACCCAATCAGTCACACCTGCTTCCTATGTTGGCTCCTTCAGCACACGGTGACCTGTGACCTCCAGGGTTACAGATCTGTCCTATGGCACCTGTACTTCTGAACTAAACCACCTTCCTTGGCTTCCTTTTTACTCTCCAGAAGAATGAGATGATTTCCTGCTTTGGACCTTATATAGGTCCTTGAAGAAGCAAAGGCTAGGATTCAGTCCCAGGAAGGTTATTAGAGGGACCACCTGAGATTTCAGAGCAAAGATGCTCATGGTTCCTAATTATGATGAATGTAACAGTCAGTAAACATTTCCTGAGGACGTATTATTGGAGGGGAGTAGTCTGCACTTTTTCAAGGTATTAACTCATTTATCTTCTTAATAGTCTGCTACAGTTTCCATAATGGCATTCCCTCCAAAATGAATGTTGAAAGAAACTCAACACCCACCCACCCTGCCCCAGCCACAGTATTGGGAGGTGTGGCTTTGGTAGGTGACAGAGAGCTCTGCCTTTGTGAATGGGTTTAGGCATCTTTGAAAGAAGGCTTGAGAGGAGTTCATCCACCTTTTCATCCCTTTTGTGCCTTCTGCTTGTGAAGACACAGCATTTGTCCCCTCTGGAGAATGCAGCAACACGGTACTCCCTAGAGAGCAAAGAAGAAGCCAATGCCGCTAGATGAACGTACTGGCACTTTGTCTTAAACTCCCAGCCTCTGGACCCCAGAGAAAACAGATGTTCATTCTTGATAAATTATCCAGTTTCAGGCGTTTTGTCTTAGCAGCACAAATTGGCTGAGACATAGTCCTACAAAATAGCTACTATTATTGTCTACATTTCACAGGGGAAGTTGAGGGACTGAATTTAGCCAGCATGTGACTGGAATGGTAAGCACCTTTCAGAGAATCTTCTTAGCGGAAGACTTGCCTCAGACTTTCTAAGTTATACAGAAAAGAGATGCTTGCATATATAAAAACATGTTTAGAAGGAATCTTAGAAGCAGGAATGGTGCTAGCAGTGGTAAGCAGGGTTTTTCCTACATGGTGAGATTACAGATAATATTTATTTTTATTTTTAATTTTATTTTTGGTATCAGGGATTTAACCTGGGGGATCTTTACCACTGAGCCACATCCCCAGCCTTATTTATTTATTTATTTTACAGAGACAGGGCCTTGCTAAGTTCCTGAGGCTAACCTCAAACCGGCAATCATCCTGCCTACCCTTCCGAGCTTCTGGGACTACTGGAGTACAACACTATGCCTGGTCTAATTGTTTATGTTAGGCTTTTCTTTTGTTTCCAACATGGACTTATATTAGTTTTGTAATATGAAAAAAATAATACTTGGCAATGTTTTTAATTGATATATTTTTATAACATTGGACCCCTGAGCTTCTGAACACCACACCATGAGGGTCACAGAAGAGCTGCTCTGGCTTTTGTCTTCTTGTGAAACCTTCCCCAACTCCTACTTGACATAACTGCGGATTGTGTTTCCAAGTAAAATAGATTTCGTGGCTCCAAACCAGTGACATGAAGCAGCTTTTTCACCCTGGTCAGCTCTTGCCACATAGTTGGGATGCCAAATTTCTTTCAAATACTGTGGAAAGTCCCAAAGACCAGCCTAGATGTCAACCTCTAAGTAAATAATTTCTCTTGCCAACATTCCTTTCTGAGGTGAGCCTTCCAGCTTCTCCATGGCATTTAGTCTGAACCCTCTGCACAGTGTCAGGCTCTGTAAGGCTCTGTAGTAAACAGTGCTGCTCCATATGTATTTAAAAGATCCAGGGTCCAGGCCAGCATCCTCACCACATGTTTGAGAAGTGCCATTTGTTATAAACAATATACTGAAAAGGAGGGAGATCTACTTAGAAAGTAATGGGATAACAAAGTCAAGGTGATTTCTCCAGCAATATGGTTCTTAATAACTTGGTGCTTCGGCAGAAATTAAAATGTAGATTCACCATAAAGCATGCGCGCCCTCCCCTACAAATGCTAGGGTGGATCACAAGATGGAGAATGCCAACTACTAAATGTAACGTTGAGGAAGCAGCTTATTCTGTCCAGCATTTTATGTACAAGAAAATGGCATGAGGGCAGCATTTGAAACATGGCGGACCACATGGACCAGCAACAAATGGCCCATGCTGTAGAGGAGCCCCTGGATCTCAGGCTCAGCATTGATGACCAAATTTATGTGAAGATGATGAGAAATGATCAGGAGCTTTGAGGCAGATTGCATGCTTATAATCAACATTTAGATATGATATTGGGAGATGTGGAAGAAACTATGACTACTATAAAAATCGATGAAGAGATTTGAAAAGATTTATAAATCAACAAAACAGAATATTCCAGTGCTCTTTGTCCAAGGAGATGGTGTTGTGCTCATTGCTCCTCCATCAAGAGTTGGCTGAAACACAGAGCTGCTCCTGAGTACAAAATAGGAGACTGTACAATTGCCTCTTTAAATGTACAAGACAGTCAAAAGACCAGACTGTATCAGTTTTTTTTTTAAATGAGGGACAGTGAGAGAGAGAGAAACAATTTTTATTTAGTTCTTCTTGTGGCCTTCGTAGCTCTGAGACTTCGTTGTGTACCTAGTGCTGGGGTTTGAACTCTTGTATTCATGCATACAGGGCAAGTACTGTAACCGCTGAGCCTCCACTCCAGCTCTGCCTGCATTAGTTTTGATGTTAAGAATTAATGCAAGGGGCTGGAGCGGTGGCTCAGCGGTTACTGGCAAGCACAAGGACCCGGGTTCAAACCCCAGCACCACATACACAACTAAGTGTTGGAGCAGCGAAGGCCATGTGAAAAACTCAATAAAGTTGTTTCTCTGTTTCTCTGTCTCTCTCACTGTCCCTCTCTCTTTAAAAAAAAAGAAAAAGAATGCAAGGATTCTTACACCCATGAAATGAGTTGATTTTTAAAAAAATTTTTAAAGAGAGAGAGAGAAAGAAAGAAGAAAGAAAGAAAGAAAGAAAGAAAGAAAGAAAGAAAGAAAGAAAGAAACAATATTTATTTAGTTTTTCATGTGGCCTTCATTGCTGAGTCTTCCTTGTGTACGTGGGTGCTGGGGTTTGACCTCGTGTACTCGCACATGCAGGGCAAGCGCCGTAACCGCCAAGCCATGGCTCCAGCCTGAAATGAGTTGATTTTCAGATAACTTATAACTTCCTAAGCTAAAAGTATTTTATTTTTCTCCAACCCTTCCAATAAATATGATCACCAAGATGCTGAACTCTTTCTCAAGAGTCACTTTCCTCCACT